>VCMS01000293.1:55639-138332 GCA_022539475.1 Gracilaria domingensis
GACTTCGGAGTTTTCCCTATGGGAGGGTGCCGTGCCTTCCGAGCCTGAAGTTGTAAGGCGCCGAGGCGTCACAGCCTCGCTCTCCGCAGCTGTTAGAATCCTTCAAGGATGATTGCGGCTACACTAGTGACGCTCGAACAGCCGTTCATTTGAGCCTTTGGTTCTTACGTTCGTCCGTTGATACGTCGTATCCTTCCGTTATCCTGGAAAGAGTTCTTTGTGATAGGCCAGAGAAAAACATACACAAGTTTATGCCGATTCCTTGCTTGTCTAACAGTTCAATGGTTCGAGCCAGTTGTGTCTGTGTTGGATACAGAGCTGCAGCCCGAACGCTGATTCACTTGAGTGCGCTCACCTTCTCGCGCGCTTAATCGGGATTGAAATTCGTCATTGGTCCAGGCGTTTTGGACATCGTCTCGCATGCAAACACTAACCAGTTTGCGTACTTTGGGTTATCTACTCATCTATCGGTACGTATTTCGGCACAACTGAGTATGTTAAGTGGATTTCATTCGGTTCTTTGCAAACGCGATCTCCGCACGGTGGATACTCCGGCTTGTGACTTTTTGTATTCGTTTTCATTGAAGCGATTCGACCTTCGAGCGTCGAGTTGTTACGCCATGGATGATGGTTCCGAAATACCCGATTGTATAGGAACGCTAAAGAAGAGCCTCAAACGACGCAAGCGCGTCCGCTCCCTGCTGCAGCAGGAAGTTCCAACCGTCGACCCGGTATGCATCTAGGCTTCCATGTGGCTTCATGCTATCGCAATCGCCTGCGCAATCCCAAGTCTGGGTCCCCATAACTACTAAGCAGTCTGGTCTACGTGTGGTACACCATTGCCATCCATTGTTATGATCAGAAGCAACTCGCCTTTGGCGACGGAGTAATCTCGGTGGAACGCGAGGAACATTCAGAGTTTTGGTCGCCACAACTTTGGCATCAACCCGACACGTGGTTTTAGCTAAAACCTAAGAATTCTTGGTACAACTCTCCCGCACCCTGCTGCTAATCGTACCAACGAAGATACCGTTTGCGGATGTTCTCGGTATAACGCGATGCTAAGTGTAGGGGAAGGGCATCAGCGGAAACCGCGTTTACCGGCATGCGGCTACCCCGGCGAACGAAGTCACCGAATCGCAGGCCACGCCACCGAAGGGCAAAGCGTTGCGCACAGCAACGGAAGATACAGACCCGTTTGTCAGGAAGAACTGGAAAGTTGAATTTTTGATCAATAGTACGCTGGTCTCATAGAGATAAGTTAAGAGAATAAGTGTTGAGGGAGGTCACACCCATCGTGGGATGGGGGATTCCTGCGGGACAATTCATTGTGTTTCCGGGATGCTAGTTTACAGTCCAAAAATCGCAGAAAAAAAATGCTAGTATTTCATATGTTAAATTGCGATTAGTGGAAGTTTGAAGTGGAAGAAAAACTAGAGTAAACTCCAGATTCTGCAGTATGGTTTGATGGAATACTAGGCTTGACTTTCAAACTACGAGCTATTTCTAAGAAATATGAACTTGCTAGAATTTAGAACTAACTTCCATTTCTGCTAGTGGACTAGTACTACCGGTCCATCGGTCCAAAAGAGCCATCGGTCCGAAAGCACGGTGGAAGTTCCATCCTAGCAGAAATGAATGTTATTGATGCAGTATTGCAGGTTCATGCAAGGTATAGCACCACATGAAAACAGGTCCAAACCGGTCATCGTACACATCTCCACCCTACTTCCACCCCCGAAAATCCATTCTGACATCACCAAAGAAGCCCTGTATCATTTGGAAGACAATTACGCATCGAAACTCACCGAATAGATACCCTGAAAATGCTCTCGTTGCCCTCAATGTAGACATCCCCTTGGTTAGTTTTCTGTTGCCTAGTTCTTCGTCCATCCCACCATGGAAATAAACACACTTACCTCAACATTCTTCGCCATCTTCATCTCCCCAACTCCCTCGAAAACATCTCAACGCACAATTTCCAGCACCGCCACCGATCCATTGCCATCCAACGCACCTGCACATGCACAAACACAAGCTAGTCAAATACTCCGTTAGATACTTTTCCATCTTCGAACTTCCCAAATGCACCTTATCTACTTACCATGTGTCCCTACCTCACCAATAGCCTCGAAAACACGAATCAAACTGTCCCGAAAATCCTGCACATACACATAAAACAGTAACCAGTTAGCATTCTTATCAGAACTCGAACAAAAAACATCTCGTACTTACCCCGACGCGTACCTTGCCATCCACACCGAACTCTGACGAACAAGAATTTGGAGTAATGGCAAAGAATGATTACCTGGAAGGCCTCCGTTGAGGTAATCATTCTTTCCATGACCCCAAACTCTTGTTCGTCAGAGTTCAGGGTCATTAGCATGATTCCTCTAGAAACCCAACCACCCAGCCACATCGTAACCATTCTCCCTTATCCACTTCACCTCAAAAAACACGTTACACATAGGAAACGAAGTAAAACCACCGCCTTCCGCCCCATCCCCATTCCACTTCCAATCCAAAGATCCCGCACGCTATAACTCCATGAACCTATCGCGCTCATTCTCGCAAACAGCCCCCGCCGCGCAGTCACATATCCCGTTAGCTAACTCTTCGCTCTTCGAAACATTCTCAAATGAACACTCATCTACTTACCATGTGTCCCCTACCTCACCAATACCCTCGACAACACGCATCAAACTGTCCCAAAAGCCCTACGCATACGCATACAACATTATCCAGTTAGCATTCACATCAAAAGTCGAACAAAAAGCTTCTCAAACTTACCCATAGGCCCCCGCCCAAGACATTCACGCTAACCTGCTTCCAAATCCTCTCCGTGCGTCTCGCAAAATCACGTAACGTTCCGCAGTTAGACTTCGCAAACACCATCAGCATCAAAAGGTCTCACTTACATTGAACCCATTCAGTACGCATCCCAAACATAAAAAACCTGAACTACTCCGGTTCCAATCCAAAGATTCCGCACGCTGCAGCTTCATGAACCTGTCGCGCTCATTCTCGCACACAGCCGCCGCCGCGCAAAAACACTGGTCAGAGTCGCGCATATTCGCCATATCAAACATTTACGCCTCGACTTACCTGTTTCGCACGTTTCACATCCCAGGACAGGACTCTGAGAGGCAACGCCACTGAAGCTCACAGAAGAAGAACTTCAATCGCAGCCACACTGTACGTCAATCATCGCCGGCCGCGTAATGCGCCGTCCGCGAAAATTTTTGAAAGTTGTGTTCAGAAAAGTTCGAAATCCTCCCCACACTGAAAATGCAGGAAAGGTACGTAAACGATCACGTGCACGGTGGAGTTGGTGGCGTATAAACACACTTTATACTCTCCCCTGCAGGGTGCTCCAAGATTCTGCGCCGCACCATCACCACCGACCTCCCTCTGCAAGCAACTTCCCCCACTACTTTCATACCCTCTCACGCAGCCATGCACAACTGTTGTTTCCCCCGCTGCTCATTCCATACACAGTCCCTCGCCTCTCTCGCCCAGCATCAGAAGCGATGCAGACACAGGACTGACCCAAACCCGTTTCTCACCCCAACACCTCATCGAGGATCCCACTTCCCTCCCCGAACCAAGCGCCGCAGACTCAACAACACCGAACCCCCTTCCTTCCCCCCTCTAACCGCCCGTCCGATAACGTAGCACTCGCAGACGACGACCCTTATCTCCAGGAACAGCTTGCTCTCTCCCTACGCTCATCCGACGCAGCACAGATACTCAGCCCGCATCACCAACTCGCCTCCCAGTCCCCTTCCACAGGCTCAGGTAACGCCTTCTCCCCTCTCCACCCTCACAGAAAGACCACATCCATAACCTCGTCACCTACATATCCTCCATCGCCACAAAACTCGGAAAGCGTTCTGCTGACGAGCTCATCAACATTCTCAGCAATCCACCTTTCCCTCTTCCCTCTTCCAGACCTCCATCACTTCCGCTGCCGAATGTCTGAAACTGCACTCCAAAATCTTCGAAGAAACAGTCAGCTCCATTGGGTTCACCTCAACCATCATCCATGACAAAAACCATAACTTCTCCGCCACCCTCTACCTCAGGGACCCCGTTCAGGTTCTCCTACAACAACTTCGTCTCGCATCCCACAGCAACTCCTTCTTTCATCCAGTCAAACAAGCTTCAAGAACAGGAACTACTGCAATCGCACACCCTATGGCTTCGGAACTCGGCCGCCATGTCGTCCCGACTATCAAGAGGCATATCATGCATTCTCCGGACCCCGACGTCATCTGGCACGATCCCAGTATCACCGGCACAGACTCGTTCGTCGGCCTCGTTCAACTATATTCAGACAAGTCTTCCACCTCTTTGAAAAGTTCTTCTGTTACGTCGTATCCTCTTCACATCACCCTCCTCAATTTCAATGACTCCTTCCGCAGAAAGTGCATCACGCAGAACTACACACTCGTCGGATACATACCCACATCCCTACCTCCGACTCGTCCTCCACTGACACAGATTCCTTGGAAGTCGCTCCCTCAACCCCCAGCGTGACCCGCATTGTGCGCATGCAGCTCGTCCAGGAGTCCCTAGAAACCATCCTCAAACCTCTGTATCATATCGGTATGAAGGGTTTTCCCTTCCGCGACGCCAAAGGAGTCCTTCGCCAATGCCATCCAGTCATCTCCAACTACAGCGCTGACATCCCCGAAGCCAAGGACATTCTCGCAGTACTTCATGCGACAAAGCCAAGCAAACCCTGCCACCGGTGTCTCCTCCCTCGTTCAACACTCAACCTCTACCAACCTACTCTCACAGAGCGAACCATCTCACACAATTTGCAAACCAGAAAAAGACATGATGACTACTTCTCCAGGCAGATTCTGCTCTCCTCTTCCATAGACCACGGGTTGCAAGGAACCTCAAAGAAGAAGCTGCAGAACTTCTCCACTCCACCTCTCTCTCTCCATACAAGTCCTTTCTGGAATCTTACCCTCTTCTCAACATCTCTTCACTGCTCACTCCTTATTCAATCTTCTCCTCGAGCCCCTTCACAACTTTCACCTTGGCATCTCTAAACTTATCAAACTCGCCACAATCGAACGCCTGAAGTCCGATTCTCTTCACACTTCCGTGGGCTTCAATGGATCCTCCAGGTCGTTTCGGTCCATCAGAACATCTATTCTTACTCACGCCAACTCCATCCTAGCTGACATCGAACGCTCGCTTCCGGCTCCAGGGCTTCATATTGATTTCTCGACATCTGAAAAGGGTAAGTCTCTCAACGGCTTCTTCACCACTGACGGAATCAGAGGCATGCTAGAAGCAAAGGACTATCGCGCCCTCGACATGGTCTTCCCCTTCATCGGTGCATTCTTCGACCGTTGCTGCGGTGAAGTATCTCCTGCCCCAATAACCACCATTTTCACCTCTTACGTCGATCTCGTCAATAACGTTCTTCACTACCACACTGCCCCAGAATGGACTGATGATCGCTTACGCTCTTTGGAGACTCTCATCAAGAACTTCAAGACTCAAACTGTCTCAGTTTTGGGTCCATACCAGGCCTCCAACTTTCGTACTCTCAAATTCCATCTCCTGGATCACATCATTCCAGACATCCGTCGATACGGAGGCCTCCATTTCGGTGATGCAGTTGTGTACGAGCACGCGCATCTCCTCTTCAAGAACCACTACCGCCGTACCTCTCGCAGAAGATCAACTGCGCATAAGGAAACAGTGGACTCAATCCAAGAGTCGCAGGATTTCTTACACTCCATCTCGGTAAGGAAACACTTCTCCATGTCTACCAACTAGGCCAGTCGTTTGTCGCAGCGGTGTCCCTCCATGGTTCGTGATGGTAGTTCATTCTCCCTCTTCGACATCATCACGGCCGACAAGTATCTACGGTCCCATCCAAACGTCCCGTCATCTGCTCTCACAGATTTGTTCTCCAAAACTACATTGCAGTTCATCAACCAAATCTCTCGCGACGCCCTCTCTTCCGTCCGTACCCTAAGCTTAGAAACTCTTCAACCGTGGGACAACCCCCATGACATCAAAATCACCGTCGTTAACTCCGCTTACATTGTTTCTGGATTCTGCCCCTCGCTGGATGACTACGATCGTCACTTTCAATGCATTAGACTGCGAGAGCCGGAGGTCTCTTTGTGTGAACGTATTTTTGCAACCACTTCTTTCGGCCCTTCCAAGTCCCCAAAATTCTCTACCGTCCTGGTTAATGGAACTCCTCCTCCCGGTTGTGACTTCCCGAGCGCATGGGTATACAAAGTCTTTGCCCTGGTTCGCTTTAGCAGATGTAACCAAAGCAATTCCGATTCAGAATTTGCCTTTGTTCGCTTCTTCGAGGTAACGGAGCCGTTGGATAACATTGACGAATCCTTGAACTGCATTTCCCTCCGCTGGGCCACGGATGACGAGGAAGATCACACATTGCAAACCTCCAATTCTCTAAAACGGTCAACAACGGCATCTGTATCCCCATGGTTCGGTCTCGTCCTATTCTCTTCGATCAAAGGCTCGGTACACATCCTCCGACAAAACTATCCCGCACGCCCCTTTTTCCCTCCATTGCACTGGAAGTTCCACCGATTCTACATTAACAGATTCTATCGCAATCCCCGAGCTCGTTTACACTACCATCCAATCACCAAACTTTCATAACGTAAACCATAATGCATTAGTGACGTTCTATCCAATTCTCCTCATGTAATCCTTCTTGCACAGACCTTTCCCTCACATCCCTCTCTGCAGTTATGTCGTAGAACATACGGTCTCCCCGACTGCAGCATCCAACATAGCAATCCAGTACAGCTCCGAGCTTCTCAGAGATCTCTCCCATAAACACATCTTCTCGGACAGCAAGGTACATTTTCCTTTTCGACGGAATCCAGTAAACCACAGTGCCCACCCGGTCATCATTTCCATGCCGCGCATCTTCAGCATTCGAGGGCCATTTCTGAACTCTGTTGGATAACTCTGCTGCATGCGGACCCTCACGGTCTTCAGTATACTCTCAAGTGCCAGTGGTAGATATTTCCCGAACAAGTTGGAGAACAACACTTGTCTCTTACCACCTCTCCCCGTTCAGACTCTGTCGCGCGAACAACGGACGCTTCCCAGGCATCAAGACGTGCCAGATGCATAATTGTTCCATCCACTGGATCCCTCTCTTCGTTATTCCTCGAACTTGTTTGTAAAACGTCGTAGCCCATGAACTCACGCAGCACCTCCAAGCTCAGACTGTTTCGAAAAAGCAAGTCACATGGTTCATCTTCGGTTGCATGATATGGGTTAAAGCCCGAGAAACATATATCTTCTACCTTCTGAGTTCTCCACGACGACAGAATCTCACATCCATTTGCATCTTTGGGTAGGAGTTTTTCACGTACCTCTCTGGTTTGTATTTCATACTTGTTCTGCTCCCTTTCATCATTTTTATCGGGGTCCTTACAAGCATGTCTTAACCTAGTCCCATCAATAACTTCTCCTTCGCATGGCGTTTTCGAACACCTATTGCATCACTTAAAGCCTGTTTCAACCTTCTGCGCAAACAAATGTCGTGCGTTAACTGTTTCACACAGTCATCTTCCATTTTCATTCCTCGGATAGATTCCCAACGTGGCTTCATTACCTCCGTCTCCACAATTTGCATCAAAAATGGTCGCCTCCACCACGTACGGATGGCGTGTACGCCCTCATCTCCATGGCAAGATCCATTGGGCACCGTGGCACTATCTCCTTCCCATCAACAACCAGCACACTGTCGTCTTTCTCAGGTCCAACTGTCTCACTTCGGTTGTCCCAGTTCCTTGCCGGTATACTCATCTCGAAGCATAGCTCTCTTGTCTCGTCTTTGGCGTATTGAAGTATGGAGTCATAGACGGTCTTCGCAACACCAACAAACTCGTCGTTCACGTCAATGTTGTACCGCTTCCTGCTCTTGTTACTGTCACGTTCGTTCCTTTTCCCTCCACGTCTGAGAGCCTCTCTCAAAGAGTGTATGAGAACCTCTTGTTCTCTGACCTTAACCTCCAGTTGCTCTATGTTCTTCTGAGCAAGTCGTACGCTCATTTTCAGACTTTGCTTTTCCTCTATTGTACGATACAGATCTCCCTTCAGTCTCCCGATCTTTTCCAAAAGCTCGTATCGCGGAGTAAGGGATTCATCTTCATCTTCTTCCATTGCACCATGCAGGGAAAAGCTCCGTGACAAAGCACCACGATCAACATCTTTATCGTTCCATACTTCTCTACGGGCGTTTGCTATGACAGGTTGCCGATTGTTCCCCACCCGTCTATTCTCATTTCCATGTTTCGTCCTTCTTCTGACCTGATTGAACCTGTTTCTCTGTGACTCACCTGTGACTGGTGTCGGTTGTATCTCGTCTTCGTCTTCGTCTTCCTTGTGTCTGGACCCAATATGAAGGACGGAATCATGCCTGCCTTCGATGGGAGCCATATGCGTTGCATTTCCGGCGTCCACGTTATCGTTCGCCTCCACGTTATCCTTGTCCTCGACGTCACTTGGGATATCTACTGCGTCCGTGGACTCCCGCTCCTTTCTTACACTGCCTTTCTTGGCACGAGAGACACCCTCATTCATTTTCTCGTTTCTCTTCACTTTTCTCGAATCATAACTGTTACGTTCTGTTCCGGCAGCGCTTCTGGGTATCTCCCTATCCCCAGGTTCGGCTCTAGGTTCGGCTCTCACGATGGCGCAATCCAGGGTTTCCATCTCCGCATTGTCATCCGCAGTTCTCACCTTGTCGAAACAATCATCGATACGAGGACCTTCTGTTCCTCCACTGCCTCTTGTCCTCCTTACATTCTGACGTACAGCCGTTCTTCTCTTATTTCCTTTCATCGCTTTGACATCTACATTTCCATCATCACTGACCCTTGGCTCTTCTATTGCAGCCATGTGGCGTCTAACAGGCCCACGCATTGCACTATCCTTGGCTTGAACGGTTTCACTTACTGTGCGTTCCGTAGTGCATGTGGAAGCTCCTGACCCCCTCTCGGTTTTACTTCCGATACTGTAGATGAAGATTTTGGTTTGCGAAGTCCAGCACGAGGTGCTCGGCCTCGGCTACCTCTCCCATTAATAGCACTACTTCGTGAGACGACCGCGCTCCTACGTTTGGCCACCCCAGTATCCCAGCGCTCCGGCGGTACCGATTCCTTTCGCGGTTTACCACCTGCATGCTCCGCACGTTGAGGGGCCATCCGAGATCCTTCGGCCTTCGTGCGCGGTAGAATTACGGAACAAATATAGAAACGTGAACGATACTGAAGGTATATGATTGAGAGTGATATGTGAGGGTCACGTACTCGGTGTGCAGGACTGATATGTGAAGGGGAGGGGAATTTAACCTCGTACTGCATATATGGAGAAAAGCATTCTGCAGCATTTGTGGCGGATCGGCATTCAATTTTTGGACCTTTCCCGGGTCCATATTCCGGACTTGGTCCGATTTTCCCGGATGTTTCGCCCTGCATATACAAGTACGGCACTTTCAACCATCTTTCATACCACTATATGCATCAATATGTTACACAGTACAGCTTGAGTGTACATATGAGTAGTATTTCTGCAATCATAGCACAAGTGTTCAATACAATTTACTTCAACAAAAAGCTTTTCTCACTACATTGAGCCCATACGAAGTTCAAGGACATTGTCTGAGAACCTAGGTTAACCTTTCCCAAGGATATGTGGGTCCATAGTCAACGTAAATTTCGTCTGCTCCTTAATGTCCCTTGAGGCCGTGACTACGAGAGTCTGTAGTTCTCCAAAAGCCCCAAAGTTGTAGCCTGATACTCTGTGGGCTGGCGAATGAATACATTTGGTTTGCGTGCCATGTTAGAATCCATTTCTTCCAATTCCTTGTCCTCATCACCTTCACGATATGACGCGTCATTGATATAGCCCGCTACACAGAAAGGAGCAGGAACTATCCAGGCATGACCAGCGTTGACTTCAGTATCATAATGCGGGAGAGTGTTGTACATTTGCCCCTTCACCCTCACTTGCATGCAATACTTCCTGAACCGAGATGCAGTGGCCCCCAGCATTCCGTCTCCATACGTCAAATGTGTGGTATTGCGTCGGCTTAGATCATGATACACCAAGGTCCCATAAAAGTATCCAATAACCTCCCCTTCGGAAAACGCCCTACTCGTAAATACTCCATTTCCACTTGCTGCATGTTTGATATTCGACTTCTTCACATAGAGCCATAGCGATGTCGCCTCGACAGAGAGTAAAGTGTGACTGTCCAACGTAGTCATCTTCCCTTGTAAGGCAAGTGGCCACTCATGGAACGGTTTCTCTTTGTACGTAGTGATAAGACCAGGTTCATTCCAATAGGTGGATAGGTGCGACATGATATGGAATGGGAAAGATTGGTACGATGGGAATCCCTTGGGTGCATTCCATATAGTCGAAGTCTTTCGTTTCGGTTCAGGAAATTTGGCATCCATCACATAAGACGCTTGAACTACCTCATTCGTAACCGGTTCTTTCATCTTCAATTCATTGCGCCGCACCTTTCTTGCGTAATGCACAATAGCATTGTGCTTGGCATGAGAGAAACACTGCTCATCTTGCTCACATCCAATGAAACGCCGAGGCCCCTCAATATCCATACATGCCAGCGCGCACGAGAACGTTCCGGAGTAGAGATCAACCACAACATCCCCGGGATTCGAGAACCTCGCTATCAGCTCCATCAGTAGCTGCCTCGACTTTTGTTCTGGACGAGCCTTCGCGGCTCGAATTCTTCTACCACTCTTCACTCTCCATCGGAGACTCTCCCCAGCCGTAAGATTTGGAACCTGGTCAATGATAGAATAGTGCCCAGGATAGCGAGCTGAAACGTAGTTGAAGTTCTGATAGTTCACCATTACCTTCTGTTCCGCGTACGTGTTTCCATTCCTCACGCCATGCACGGCGCACTCCGTCGCCCCAAACAGGCGAGTAGTATTACGCGCAGGGTTCTTCAAGGGGTTCGAACGAGAACGAATGAAGTTCATGGGCGTCGAAGCCACTAAGAATGATGCGGTTTTCTTTCCACTTGCGTCCTCCGACTTGTGCTCTCGCAAAATCTCTTCCCAGTCTCCAAACTGGTCGATACTGCAGAACAAAACGAAATGTCCTCCTGGTCGAAGCATGGATGCCATGATGTCCGCAGTATTGTCCATATCATCGTCAGCCAATTCGTCGTACTCGCTGTCGCGGATGCCATATGGTGGGTCTGTGAGCACGAACTGAACGTTGCCTTCCAAAGATGTATCCGATGGGAAGATAGTACCATGGGCCTCCACCAGTTCGTCATATCCGACACAATGCATTGAGAATTGCTTCTCCATGCTTCCTCGCACCACATCTAGAGCATTTAACGTGAGCGTGTCATCAAAGTCATGAGGGGGAAGAACCCCATCTGGAACGTTATCTTTCGCCCCAACAGAGGCACCAGGTGTATCACCTTCTTCATTGTCGCTATCGAGGATGACGATGACATCGGAGTTAACTGAGCTTTTCCCTGCGCCGTTCCTCTTGGAGGAGCTCGGAATCTGTATCGAGTCCTCAACCTTAACCGTGACGGTATTACTTCCTCCATCCTGCCCTGAAGGAGCCGCCCTAGGGATAAGTCGAGATGGTTGGACGTTATGTACAGACATCGCTTGACGAATAGGAGACACGTACTCCTCGGAGAATACATTGAAACGGGGTGGTACTCGTGCGGGGCGGCCAGGTCTGAAGCTTTCCAGCAAATTCCATCTTGACGTTGGGGACATTTTGTATAGGAAGCCATTCAACACAATCTTGCTGAAATCTGCCAAGAATTCCTTTGCCAACTCCCGTAAGTTGGCGTCGATAGTATCCGGAAGAGTATGAACCCAAGAAACGGTGTCGTTCACATCCAACGTGGGTTTCAGTTCTTCCCCCAACGTATGAAAAGCTGACTCCGGACTGTACCCAACAGAGCGGGATTCAATGACATGGAACCCAAGCGACTTCTTTTCTACAAGCAGGTATGGCAGCAACATCTGCTCACCATCACCAAAGCCTAAGTTTGAGGCAAAGAAATCCCATCCCTTACAAATTGTTTGCACTGCATGTGCCATCCGTCTCCCGTGCGTCTCATTCGAGCTATGTGGTCGTCGACGAACTGCACAGCTCTATGGGTTCCCTTCCCGGTCCTTCCTCTCTTCGCCGCTGGGAGATTTCTCTCCGAAGTTATATGCTTCACGAAAGAGAGATAGAGTAACTGCTGAAAACGAGTGGGAGGCCCAATCCTGAACGTAGTTCTCTTCGTCTGCTTACTGCCTGGACCATGTCGTTTGAAAAGGTCGTTCCAGAAAGCCCGTTATATGAACGAGTTACCGTTGTCGACATCCTTTTCAAGACTCCAGGTAAACAAATCTCTCACGCGCCGATCAGAATTCTCGTCGTCTACATCAGTGATACGCGTATATTTGTAGGCCCTGCTCAGAAAACGCACGTCCAGACAGATCTTCGTGAGTTCTTTTGCCGAGTAGTTTTGGAAAGGACCCTTGACCGCAGTGGTGATGAACTCTCGTGCACATGCCAGGTGTTCACGGTTTGATACAGCGTATTCCACAACTTCCGTGTACCCAACTTCACGCGGATTACCAATACCACTTCTTGAAGCGGCATACGCATCTCGCAACTCAATGAACAACCCCCAACATTTCAAGAAACGCGTTGCCATGCTGGCTGAATCGAACGACGCGCTAGAGGATGCGCTAGAGGATACCGTGCCGTGGTTCTCATCGGCCAGCACACTCTGCTTAACAGTCCGAGGAGCGTAATTTCCGGTGGACGCCATGTAAGAACTGAGAATCGGAAAGGACGCGAAGTAAACGAGTATTGTGAAACGGTAGAAGTTTCGGAGATGTTTAAATGGGTGGGAAGCGTCGGAAACGTCGGGAAGCGTCGGAAACAATGGTGGAGAACGCGGTTGCGACGGATTACCGAGAACTGAGCGGGTAATGAAATAGAGAGACGAGAGTGGGATCTAAACACATCAAACCGGTGGGGCACCTCAGTATGTGCAGTGCATTATATGTCTAGTATGTAAAACCAACGTAGAAAACACTGGGTTCGTACATCTTTGAACATCGCCCGAGCGCCGTGTGGGAACCGCGGTTCGCCGAGTTCATAGCCGAGATCATAGCTATGATCTCGGCTATGAACTCGGCGAACCGCGGTTCCGGCACGGCCCATCTGACGAAACGCCACGTGTATACCGCCGAAAGGACCCCCCCTGAGGACCCCCCTGGAGGACCCCTT
Organism: Gracilaria domingensis; assembly: GCA_022539475.1. Lineage (NCBI taxonomy): Eukaryota > Rhodophyta > Florideophyceae > Gracilariales > Gracilariaceae > Gracilaria > Gracilaria domingensis. The sequence goes on from VCMS01000293.1 coordinate 68,966, forward strand.
GCTGGCGTTTATGTGGGCAGTGACGTCGAATAAACGGGAGAGCGATGGAGACGCGGATGACACTTCGGACACATTGTGTAGCAAGCGTGGAAGACGGAGAGGAAGGGCTTGAGGAGGAGAGACGATGCGGTGGGAGCGGAGCAGCGCACGGAGGGCGGCGGCCATCGACGGGGCGTCACTTATTCACTGCCCACATAAACGCCAGCAACACCACCAAGTAGTGGTGGTGTGGGTGAGAACAGGTGCTTTGGTGCGCATTGTGTAGTAGAAGTGGTCTCCAGGGGGTCCTCAGGCGGGGTCCTTTCGGCGGTATACACGTGGTGTTTCGTCAGATGCGCCGTGCCGGAACCGCGGTTCGCCGAGTTCATAGCCGAGATCATAGCTATGATCTCGGCTATGAACTCGGCGAACCGCGGTTCCCACACGGCGCTCGGGCGATGTTCAAAAATGATGAAAGGCGGGGACGGTGGTCAACCAGGACGGAATCAGACATTGATCCAACCATTTATAACCATCAGGAACTGTACCCACACTGCTCACGTGGGCATTGCAGCCGTTTTGAACGTGAGTGGTTGCGTCCATTGTGCTCACGCGAGAAAGGGCGGAGATTCGAACACGAGCGGTTGCAACTTCACGGGAGCAAACGTACGATTTGAAGAACACCAGGACTCGTGTATATCACACACACTGGCACCATATAATGGATATGAGGGGACTGGGAAAGGGTCAAATGAGACGCTCTCGAAAGGTGAGAAAGCCTCGACGAACCATGGCACCACAACCTCGGAGCGGGACCAAAACTGCTGAACCGAACGCAGCGACGGGGAACGCATCCACAGCTATGAAATCGAAGCCCGCACCAGGCGAAGAAGTGACCTTGTTGTTGGGAGGGGCAGGAGGGAACAAAGCAGCGATTGGGAAAGCTGTTCTCGTTGAAGCGGACGCTGGTGGAGGGAAGACAACGTTCAGAAGGGAAATGCATGGACATGCTCTGCAGGGAAAACCAGGGGAAGATGTAGTTGGTATATGGCGAGCGAAGATATCTCATGAGCTTGACACTCCCTATCCCTATCCCTTTAAGTGTACCGATGAAGATTCTGTTCCGAAGACATTGAAGGACATGAACAGGCCCGGTTTCTACGTCTGGGACCTGAACTTAATGTCTAAGGTGGGTGACGTCGTAAGCGCTGATGAAGGGGACAAGGGTGCTCCGAGTTCCAAATTCGTCGCCCCTGAGAAGCCATCGAATACTGCTGGGAAACGGGTGCGAGTGGTAGAACTTAAAACTCCATCCAGTGCCCGAAAGCGAATACCGATGAAAGTGGCTCATGTGAAAACCCCGTCGAATGCTAAAAAACCCCAAGGCGGGAAACAAGCGCCAGTACCAAAGCTGAAAACACCATCGAAAGTTCACGCTGGTGGAAAGCAGATGCAAGAATTCAAGATGACCACGACCCCAGAGAGTGCTGTATCGGCATTTCGTAAACAAACTGCTACGATTGTGCAGTCTGGAGCATCGAGGAACAGCACTGCGGAAGCTATTACTCAGGCTGGAAATTGCAGGGGAGTGACAATGGAAGTGATTGACGTGGATGAAGACGAAGACGAAGACGTGGTTCTAGTGAAGGAAAGCCTTGGAAGCAACGTCAATGAACTCTTTGATGAAGGTGATGTGATACCTCCTGATGATGTCGATACGAGTTTAGCGAGTTTGGTATTTGACTTAGATCATTACGAGTATATGTCTGTTGAAGTCGATATTGAGCTCATTCAAGTTCCGGAAATGACTGTGAGAGGGTTGTTCCGGAATCATGTCGAGGCTCTGAAAGAAGAGATTAGACGCAAAAGCTTCTTACAGGCACTTGGGACCATGAGCTTTGCTGTTCTGTCTCAGGATGTGTCCGAGAAGGACATAGTGCAGAACAATCGCTTGAAAGTGAATTGTGTGCTGATTGATGGAGCTCATCGTCATGTAGCACTCAAAGAGCTCTGTGAATCTATGCCCAACATTAGGAATCTATGTGGAGGTCTTTCTGTTTCGCTGTGGAAGAGAAAAGATGGACAGAAGATGACCACGAGGGAAATCTTGAGCCTTGGCAATGTGCTAAACGATGGATTGAAGCAAGCTCGTCTTATGGGTTTTGCTGACAAGGTGCATTCTATTGTGTCATTTATAAGGTTCCTGGTTGAGGAAGAGAAGAAGGACTTGAGCAAGATGACGAGGACCTCTGTCGCAGGTGCACTAAGTGTTTGCGGTATCATTGGCCAGTACAATATCAAGCATTTGGCAAGATTTGCAGAGATGGGGTTGAAGGTGGCGAGAAGTCCTGGATTGCTGGAACATTTGGAGCGGATTTGTGGGGACTAACATGAGATTGGAATTTCTTGTATATCAAGTGATGAATTCTTTACCATGGATGAGCATACAACCCACTTCACGCTCGACGCTCTGGTTGCATACTTTTCCAGGAGGGGAGTGTCGAAACTGACGGGTCGTTTTGAAGACGTACGCAAATACTTCTTTATCTGCTGCAGGAGGCTTCAATCTTTGGCAGAGGAGCTTTCGAAGAAGAAGAAAGTTACATTGGAAGAAGCGTATGCCATGCGGGTGGAAGTGACAAAGTTTGAAATGCGCACCGTTCGTGAGTACCTTGCAACACAGGCAGCACGAATTGAAGTACCTTCGAATAAGAAGCTCTGGGAAGGAAGGATTTCGAGAAGAGTCTGGATTGCTCGTGATAAGCTGGCAAAGAGTTTAGGGGTGGATATGTTGAAACCTGCCACTGGTACTACGGCGACTGAACCACAGTCTGAGACCAAAGTGGTAGACGAGTCTACAACGCAGAGAATGGCAACACGTTCGGCAAGTAGGAAGGCCAAAGCGCCAGTGCGCAAGGGCTCTAAGGACTCTGATGTAGAAAGTGAAGAGAATATGCCATCGAAGACAAGAAGCATGAGGAGTTCAAGACGAAGCCGTCGACGAAGGAATGCAATGAGAGACGTTAACCCTAATCAACGGAAGAAGTCAAGGACGGAGGGTATTTAATCTGTTCAGGATGAAGTTATCAGTCATCTGCGGAGTCTTGGTGCGAAGGGGGTGAGAAACTTGTTGAAAAGTCATCAGATATCCATTGGCAGCGACACAGACTCAGATGGAGTACCAATTGTGGTCTCACAGGCAGAGGACACTGACCCGTTCGATGACACAGTACCGCAGGTGTTGGCGCCAGGTCTGGAGAAGGCTGAAGAAGTAGCATATGAAGGTGACGATTCGTGGCTAAAGTTGGTGAAGACCTTACCAAGCAAGTGGCAGACTGGAGTGGAGAATGTCATTAAATCTGTGTACCCGTGGATGGATGCGATACATCTCCAGAAGCAACACCGAGGCCACTTGTTGGAGCCCAAGGACTTTGAAAGTGTGCACCATGCAGTCTTTTGGCATGCAGCGTATCATGGCCATAAACTCCTGAAGGCGGCAATGGGAGGCATGGAGGTCGACGAGAAGACGTTATGGGGGGATGCACTGAAGAACGATTCTCTTGCGTATGTCTATTTTGTGAAGAAGAACGTCGAGCTTCGAGACAGAGGTTTCTGTATTCTGAACGGCTTTGCATCGGATGGAGATTTGGTGAAGCTGACAGAGAGTTTGAGCAAGCTCATTGACGGGAATGTTAGTGTGGAATTACTGGACTTCTTCCGAAGGGACTTCGAGAGGGCTCCAGACCTTAGGATACCAGAGAACCGAATCACATGGATACCGATCATCAACGCAGATGGTGGGAGGTACATGACTACGAGAAGAGGCATAGTGGATGACATGGAGACAGCCGTAGAAAGACATGTGCTTGTGAAGAAGAGAGCTTTACTGGATGCCCGACTGGGACAGATATGTGCTTTAATGGGTTTACAAGATAATGGGGTGGAAAAGAGAGGATGTATGCGCCGAAGACGGGGGGGAGGGTGTTATGCACTGCAGTTGGATGCAAGCGGCAGCAGTTACATACAGATTTCCCGACCTTGGCGAATGAGGATAAGCTGGAAGAAAAGAAGAACCCGGGGTACTTTATGATGGTGTCCGGAAGTGTGTCGTTTCCAATTTGGGTATGTGAAGGGTCTCATACACACTACGCAGTTACTTCCAAGGCATTTGAAGGTTTGGCACGGGGGATGTTTGTGAGGAAGTTTTTCGTTCCGCCTAAGTCTATATTTATTGGAAGAGGTGATGTGTTCCATGCAGGCGCTTCAAATGAGGATGGAAGATTCCCCGAGATTCCCTTGTTTCGTTACCACATGTACATGGTACCTGAGAAATACAACCTCCCGGATGCGGTACACCTTAACCCACACTTTCGACCTCAGTTCAAGGAGGATGAAGACCTGGTTAGTATGAAGGAGAAGAGGAAGAATCCAGAACCGTCGAATTTGGAGGAGGAGAATGATGAGATGATAGTAGAGGAAGGGGAAGAACAGTATGAAGAATATGACGAAGATGAGAATTATGAAGTGGAGGAGATTGAAAACGATCTTGAGGATGGCGAAGAGGACTGAGTGAATATGTGATGAAACTTTGTAGTAATCTATGTGTCGAATATAGTTTCGAAGTAAATGATCTTGTGAATCGAGAGAAAGTTTAAGAATTGTTGAAGCGACGACTCTAACCAAGATTGAAGGGTAGGATAGGATACCATACCAAACACTTCAATCCTGGAGAGCGTCATGAACAAGTGGGAACTATGTTTGTAGAGAAGAGATTCTGTTTAGTTGAAACATGTATCAGTTATGTACTTATGTTCGTATACTACTTGTCTCGCACTTGGTGAATACGTCAGCCAGAAGGCGGTAGATGTTGTGTCGGGGGTCTAGGGTGCTCACCAATGGCGCACAAGTATCGCTTTGCGTTGATTCTTGGTGCGTGTTTGACGACTCCGGAGCATACAAGTAGTACAATGAACAAGGTGTTTGTGAGGAGGGCGGGATACCTCTGTACGAACCAAAGGATTCGGGGTCCAAAGACTCGGAGAGTGTGTGTGCGAAGAAAACTGGGACCACTCTGTTCAGAAAAAGTCTGATAGAAAGCAGGAAATCCTGAAGGAACAAAGCTTTCCGGAACGAGTTTAGAATACAACGGCAGTACGGATTTAGCCCTCTTCTCCGGTATACCACCCGATTGGAGAGCGGAACTATGTTGTTGAACGTATGTTTTGTAGAGAAATAGATCCCAAATGTGTTGATGAGAATGGTGAAGAAGCCGAAGAAGAAACCGCCGGGGAAGAAGGAAATACATGCAGTTTTGAGAGAATCCATGACATCGATTGGAGGAGGACGAAGCTGATAGGTGACGAAGATAGAGAGATTGAGGACGATAAGCCCACCGATGCCCATGCCGAGGTATTTATTCCTCAGTGCCGAAACGGTGCTGGATGTGTGCGACGGAGTCATTGGACCATATGCGAGTCTACCATACCTTGTGGCGTGAAGAGAGAATCCAATTCAAACAGAATAATGTGAAACATAGTTTCGAGCATGCTGTACGGATGGTGAATCCCAGTTGTGTTTTGGCGGGAGGAGCGATCGTAGAGAAGAGCGTGTGTTGTGAGAGGCTTTATAATCCCATAGAGAGCTCCTATGGCTACTGAAACGAAGAGGGAGAATGCCAAGAGAGAGGATAGCGAGAGCATGTTCAGGGGATTATGTGAATAAGACCGAGCCTCTGACATGTAGTTGGGTAGCTCTGAAAGATTCCCAATTGTGTGGAAGAAGGGAGGATGTTCAAGGATTCGGTCATGAATTGAAACTTCGTGAAGTATGTCATAAACATCACTGAGTTCATCCAGCAGTTCGGGGGATAAAAGGGTCTGGACTCCTCGAACCGTGGCTTCCCCGGTGTCAACGTCGTACTTCAGTTGAAGGCAGTCGTCAAAGATGATGTATGTCCTATGGGGAAATGCGTTGAGATGGATAGGTATGAGAGCAGTTTGGTTGCGAAGCTGTACATGCGATACCTTGTGGGTGTTTTGGAAGGCCATTGTGAGCTCTGCTGTCTGTGATTAGGTAGGAAAGAGGAGAAGAAATGAAGAAAGAAGGGGCGAGGAGAAGATATATTTATTGAGAACGAAATGAGCAGATATTACCTATAAAGAGGTGTATCGAAGGAGCTATATCTATGTTTTGTTTCCTTTAAGGCTTTTAAATTTGAAGTGAAGAAGGTGTTCATAAACGAGTGGCGAACTTAGCTTCTGTGATGGAAAAGCTATGAAGAGACGGAGTACATGAAGAGTAAAATGTAGGGCGATGAAGAGGACGGAAGAATCATGATATGATGGTAGTGGTAGGATTTCATTTCATATACTACTGGCATGAACCATGTATGAAAAGGGACGCCCTTCTCGCAACGGTTGGGAGAACATGGAGAATGAGAAGCATAGAGAGTGTTCAAAAGTGAAGAATTGTGCTAGTAAATATGAAAATAATTGCGATGCAGAGGTTGGACGGATATGAGCTGGTGCGGCCGTACTACAGTGTCATGGGACGAAAGCGTCTACCCTTGGTACACCGTGATCGGTTTGCGAAGGAACGATCAGCGAGTTCTGTTCTTTTCGGCTTCCCTGATTTCTCTTCTTTCGATATCCCTTTTGCTCTTCTACCAGATCTTCTACCAACGCGACCATGAGCGATGACGATTCGCGTTCGAACATTAGGTGGCCGTGGGAGTCGGACGAAGGGGTACGGTCGCACAAGAAGTTAAAGAGTGTGTTCGAGGAGGAGGAAAAAAAGGACGAGCTGGACTGGTGGGCCACTGCAGTGCTGGGATGTGCCGGAGCGATGGGGACGCGCATGAGAGAGGACGTGGGTCGATTGACGAAGAAGGTGACAGGGTTCGTGGTAAGGGAACTGAGCGGGATGAAAGAGGAGCAGAAGAAGATGATGAAACGCATTGAGAACCTGGAGGGGAGCTCGAAGGAGGTGAATGTGAGGAAGAAGGGCGGGGTAGGGGGTGTGGAGGGAACGCCGGTAACTCCGGCGCCGAAGACGAAGATGATGAACGGCGTTGGGGTAGGAGTGTGCATCGGAAGCGAGGACGAGGATGCGAAGACTTTGTACCGGCGACGGATAGTTTTGGGGCGGATGAGGTGATGGAGGGAGAATTGGTGAGGAAGAGAGGTCTGAAGAGGAAGGTTGGCGAGAAGAGGCCGATCCAACCGAGGAGTGTGGGGGTAGAAGAGGATGAAATTCAGCCGAAGGTGGAGAACAAGAAAGGAAAAGGGGATAGTAAGAAGAGGACACGGGTTGGGTTCAGGACGGTTCCGAAGCCGGTGTGGAAAGGGAGCAGTGTTGTTGGATACGAGGAGAAGTGGAGCTGGGAGGATGTTGTGGAGGATGAGGAGGAAACCGTTGAGAATGATGATGGGAAAGAATTTCGTACGCTATCATTCGCGGATGTGGAGGTAGAGGAAGGAGATGAAGGTGCTTTACTTTGATTGAGGTGATACAGTAGTTGCCGGGTTGATGGAGGTAGAAAAGCGGTGGGGGAATGGATGTGCGCAACTACCATTTCATGAATGTTGTACTAGCCAGAGTTAGTTTACATTCATTATTTGTGTTTATTTGCAATCGACAAGTATGCAAGTGCCGTTGGTAGCTTCCAGATCGAGCTACCACCTAATCCGTCTGAGTATACTAGGTACAAAAACTTTCATGTCATGGAGGTGAACTAGCAATTATGTTCGCTTTCACTCATTCTACAAATTCTGTAGTATTGCTTGAATAAATGAAAGTATGGTATCCAAAAAAAATTTTTTTTGGCTTGCACATAGCCGTACATTCAATTCTTTGCACATTTTTTAACGATTCAATCCACAAAATAGCATTCTAGCCTCTTTACATAGCGTTCCGGAAACACAGACGGTGGAATCACGGAACACCGTATTGATCTACTTCCAGGTACTAGCCCCATTTCCCAACACCCATACCGGGCTGGTCCCAAAGCTAGGGAAGAAGAGCAATCTCAGGTTGAGAAGAAGTTACGCGCTGGCGTCATAGAGGCGGCTCAATCCGCTTGGGCCTCAACCGTGGTGCTAGTTCCAAAAGCGGACGGGTCATGGCGATTCTGTATTGATTGCCGTCGTCTAAATTCGGTCACCGTCAAAGACGTTTATCCCATACCCAGGATGGACGAATACATTGACTGGCGGCTTGGGAGTGCTACAGTGTTCACCGCCTTGAATGCCAATTGGGGATACTGGCAAGTTCCGATTCGTGAAAAGGATAAGGACAAAACTGCTTTTGTGTGCCACCAAGGTTTGTACCGTTTAAACGAATGCCGTTCGGATTAACCAACGCACCGGCTACGTTTCAACGTGCTATCGATATCCTCTTGGCTCGATTCAAGTGGAAAACCTGCTTTGTGTATCTTGACGATATAATCGTGTTCTCCGATAACCTTGATGACCACTTAACACACGTCCGGGACGTCATGAGAGTCCTCAGGGACGCGGGCATTACGCTGAAACTCAAGAAGTGCGAGTTCTTCACAGATTCTGTCAAATACCTAGGGCATATCATCCGACCTGGACAGCTCTCAGTTGACGCAGTTCGCGTGAAGTCGCTGAAGGAAGCGAAACACCCTACGACACAAACGGAACTCCGCAGTTTTCTGGGTCTCTATAATGTATATCGGCGTTTTGTCCCGAACTTCGCAGATATTGCGACCCCTCTTAACCACCTTCTGAGAAAGGGTCAACCAGTTCAACTGGAACCCCTAGGCGACGTGGAAGCGTCTGTCTTTTCGGCATTAATTGACGCAGTAACGTCACCGCCAATCTTGGCTTTGCCTAAGCTAGGACTTCCATTCGAAGTAGACACTGATGCCAGTGCACACCAGGTTGGTTGCGCCTTGTTTCAGGTCACGAAAGACGGCGTGAGACTTCCAATTGGATACTGGTCGCGATCTTTGAACGTACACGAACGTAAGTACTCAGTTTCGGAGAAAGAGTGCTTAGACGTTGTATGGGCTCTAACTACATTGAGGCCATATCTTATGGGCAACCATTTTACGGTACATACGGACCACTCATCTCTCCGATGGCTCATGGAAATCTCGGAACCATCAGGACGCTTGATGCGTTGGCGCTTGAGGTTATCGGAGTTCGATTTCACAGTTATGTACAAAAAAGGAACGTTGAATCTGCAGGCAGATGCACTCTCCCGCTTGGGAACAAATGCAGAAGCGGCACCAGTTGAAGATCTGGACATACCATCCTTTATGGTGGAATAACAAGCAGGTTGGGTCGAATCCTTGTCGGATGACATCTGTGACGACATCCTGCTCACTTCTGAGAAGTTGGATCCCTTGACTGGATCCTTTGTACCCATCACTCTCGAGGAGATGATCCGAGAATAGCAAACGGATGAGTTCTGTACGCGAATTCGCGCTCGTCTCAATGGAGGAGATCGTATACCTTTTCAGGTTAACGATCAGGGGTACTTGGTTAGGTTGGTTGAAGCGTATACCCAAATTGTGGTCCCATACTCGCTGCAAAACCGTGTGTTGGTCATGACACACTATGTGAAGGTAGGAGCCCACCCAGGAGGTCGAAAACTATACTTGACCCTGCGTAGGGATTTTTACTGGCCGTCAATGGCATTGGACTGCTACGCAGTACGACGCTCTTGCACCGAGTGCGCTAAGAATAACGTGAAACTTCGTAAATACTCGAAGAAGTTAACGCTGTTCCCAGCACGGTCTCCCTTGGAGTTTATCGCTATCGATATCTTAGGTGAATTGATCAGAACCGCAAGAGGTAATCGATACCTTCTGGTTATCACCGATCGGTTCTCTAAGTTGGTACGGACAGTACCGCTGAAACGGATTACGGCCCTCGTGGTTGCAAAAGCTTTTGTCCCCCACTCGGTCTTTGTGCACGGTCCACCGGTTCATCTATTATCAGATAACGGTTCACAGTTCACGTCGAAGTTTTTCCAGGACGTCTGCCGGATCTTGAGTGTCAAGAATCTATTTAGGACCACCTACCACCCCCAAACAAATGGTCAGGTAGAACGATTTAACCGTACCATGCTAAATGCATTAAGATCTTATGTGGCAGATCATCCTAAGGATTGGGATTTGTATACGGACGCTATTACGTACGCGTACAACACCCAAGTCCACCGGGTAACGAAGCTAGCCCCTTTTGAGTTGGTATTGTCAAGAGTACCGCCACCGGTTGCAATCGAGGCTCAAGAAACGCTTTCTACGTACCCGTCTGTTGGGTTATACAGGAACGTTTGGAAGGATTGCTTAACCAAAATGGTACCGGTCGCTCGCACAGCGATGGATAAGGCGCAGGCCGCTTATAAGCGCAACTTCGATGCGAAGGTTACGACCCCATTACCAAAGGTCAAACCAGACGATATGGTATTTCTCCGCAAAGAATACTATAATCCGGAGAAGGAACGCCGCCACAAGCTCTCGCCTATCGCGGAAGGACCCTACAAGGTTATTTCCGTCACGGACGATACCGTAGTATTGGATATCAATAATCTCCACGAACGGATATCGTTAGACCGTGTCGCGCTGGCCCCACCACCCTACGTTCACGTTAACACCCAACTAGGTGAAGCTACAGGGGACGAACAGGTCGTATCTTCGCGCCCTGCGACTCTCCGCCGTGATCGCGGCTTATCGGATCTACCGAAGTCAGAATCACCCTCGCGGGTAGCACAACCCGTTGCGGGAGACGAAGAGGAAAACTCAACTAGAGTTGACCCCCCACCGGACGTCGTGGCTCCCGTGCCACCGCCTAAGGAGGGGGAGGAAAGTACGGAACCCGTTACACCGGCGTCGCACGGTCACACTGTGTCGCAAGGTACCGCAACCAATCTCGCGGTCTCCACCGATAGCGTTGTGGTGCGCCGAGGCGCTGTACCTCGTGGTGATACTCCGTCGAGTTCGTTGAGCAATGCACTGGAAGCGACACGACCCACCCAGGGGGTACACACCGCCGTGGATAACGTAACCCCGTCGAGAACACCACAACTGAGTGAGGTCACCACCCGCAGAGCGGAGAAGACAGTATCTGTAGACCCGGGCTTTCCGGAGAACGCAGAACCGCTAGCCGTAGACCAGCTCAATGTTACCGACCGGTGTTCAACACGCCGTGGCATGAGGAAACGAGAAGTCGTACTTACCCGCGTATTATTTGGGAAAACAACCTTGGAAACGTGAAGTACGAAGTACGAGTGTGGAAACCGTCGATGGTGCACCCACGCCGCGTGGCAGAGGACCCATGACACACTCAAGTGCAGAGTAACACGTTGTGCGACGTGGTGACGTATGGAAAGCACCGCCGACGCGGGGAACTGCTGACAGTAAGTCGCGTGCGCGAGTACCACACGTGCACGGTGCACGATGTACGGTCGCCAACCGTTGGCGAACGGAAACCTGTTTAGGGTAACTCGTGGCTCACACGTGCCATCGCCTGGCCAACCAGAAGGCCGTGATATGCACCGTGATTGGTCAATCCGCCTCCATGGCGCACGAGCGAGACCCTGCCCGTTCTCCGTCGCACGGACGATCCTTCTGGATAGCAAGAAGGAGCTCAGAATCCCGAAGCTACCGTTGGACGGTTGGAAGCCCAACCAAAATGAGCCGAAGCTCGTTAGACTCAAGAAGGAGAGTACTTCAAGAAGAATCTTTCAGGTTGAAGATTGGACGCTCCTGGCGTAAGTTGTAGTTGTCGCGCAGCGAGGAACTCCTAGTGAGTCGTGACTGGTTGATTCCAAGAGGAACCCCTCTAGAGGTTAGCCGGCCACCACCTCGCCACCCTCGAAAGTACGAAACCACAATGGGTGAAGTAGAGCAGTCAAACATCGAGGTGTACCCACAGGAATACGTGATCAAACGTATCGTACGTCATGTTGTAGACCCTGGTGGGACGGTACTGTACCAAGTGCGATGGTATGGCTACTCCGCCGAGGAGGACACCATGGAGCCGGTCGAGCACCTACCTAGGTCAAAGATCGTTTCATACCACCGTCGCACTCGGTTAGCCTTGCCGCCCAACCTGGACCAAGCCCAGGTGGGATAAGAACCGTTCCCGGTGAGGAGCTTTCGACTATACCGCGATGCGGAAGACTCAGAATGGAGAGTTGACCCCTTCTGTGTGGGGGATGAATGAAGGAAGAAGACCAATGAAGTGGTGAAGACTGAACCAGAGGAATGAGAAGAAAGAAAGAAGAGCATACCGAAATGCCGGTTGTACCGATTTAAAACGGTTAGAGTAGAAGAAGCACCAAGGAAGTGAAGTACACTTGAACACAGTGTGAGTGAAGAAGTAATCGGAGATCGATCAAGTTCGTGGAGAACAGGCGAAAGGGTGAAGGGAAAGTTACCACTAGATGGTTTTACTGTTTCTATCTTATATTAAGGACCAAGTCCCCCAGCCCTGCTGGTCATCTTACGCCCCCGATGAGGGACCGGTACCGCCGCTATCGGAGGGACCCTGCGAAGGGTGCAAAACGGCGTAGGCCAGTATCCCTGCCATCGTGGTGAGATGATCGGGCACGATAATTCCAGCGTTCTGGAGACTGGCGCGCAACATCGCGATGTTCGCCGGAGAATCTCCCGGAGCGACCGGAGCTGTCGGGGCCGGAAGGACCAAAGGAACGGTAGCCGCTACAGGGGCCGGACCCACCACCGGAACACTCGCTTGAGTCGGAACATTCCAACCCACAGGAGCCTGGGGTACACCGCCGCTGGCGTGCAACACCTGGTTCGCCGCCGGTAGGTCGTTCGCCAACTCCTGGTCCATCTCGACGAGTGCTCCCGCCGCCTCTCTACTAGTATCCATGTTCGGATCATCCAGGTCCACTGGGGCGACCCAGTTGTCACTGAACATGAACCCAACGGGGTGACCGTCTGGGATCGACCGTGGCTGGTTCGCTGCCCACTCGGCATACGCGCTAGTCGTCGTCGTACCCTCTCATGGGTCGTAATACACGAAATCTCCCGCGGTGGGATGTCTTCTACCGGGTGAGCGATCATAGTGACGACGAGGACCCTTCCCGCGTTTCAAACGGGGCACCGTTTCCCAATCGACTCCATCGATAACATCCAAGATGTAATGGATTTCATCCACGTTCTCTTCGGACCCCAAGGGAGTGTGCAAATCCAGCGAGCGGATAATGCTGCGAAGCATCGGCGGAATATACCAAACACGGTAGTTGTCGTAAGCCTCCCAGAGGAGAAACGCTGCTACGCGTGCCGCCCACTCGCCGGCTACGAGACCCCACCATCCTGAATGCCGATCGTTGATCAATCGGGAACCGATGTAACTCAAGGACGGAGGCAGTTCTGCAAAACACCCTTTGGTACCTCCACATCACGCCACGAATCTGGTAGAGGAGGGAACCGTCCAACAAAGGCCTGCAGTTTGTACCTCTCGGTCTCGATATTCGGATACGGAATCAGATACTCATGACGGGAACGAGCTTTCCGCTCAAACCGAATGCTGTTGACGAACCCACCCTGGGAAGCGTTCTTGCGAAGATAACGGAACTCCGCTCGGAGTATGGGCCGATTCCAGCACAACATCAACCTCGATGTGTTCGGGCCATCGCCAGCGTACCGCGCATGGTTGAACGGCGCCTAGTTGTCTCCATATCGGACTTCACCGAAAGTACGGTAGAACGGAGTATCGAACCCATATGACGGTGGAACCAGGTGCTCGAGGTGCACTCGACTGAGTCTCTTGTACGCCAACTTCGCGTGTTCCGCACGCGCGGTGTTCAGGTTCTCACCCTCGCGGGTATTGTACCGGAGGAGCATCGGGTCGATCGCTATACGAACTTTCCATTCTGGGGATTGCACTACCGCTAACGGCAGACCGCCGGTTAGGAAGCCGTTTTCGGTGTACGACTCCAAGAGAGTGTCATCGATAACAGCTACCGGATGAAACCACGGTGCACGGCTGAACGCAAACCCATCGCGGAGTGGATCGCGTACTGCGAGAGATTCCTTCGATATCCAACCAGCTCGGTTCAGCCGCATCGATTGCGCGGAATTCCATAACGGGACGTTCACCGGGACCATCGGTTGAGACTGAGGCAGTGGAGCCGTCGCAGAACCCGGCTGAGGGTAGTTGGACGCGCTCGCCTGACCCGTCGGGTGATGAGGAAACTGATTCGAGTTCATCGGAATGACAGATGATGTACTGTGATCGAGTTCGGATACTGGACTACTCTGTTCGCTTGAGTGTGTATCGCGCTTGCGAGGTATAAAAACCGAGGAGTTGGTACCGCTCATGACTGTGACGTATTTACGTACTTGCGTTTCGCACAAAACTTCAGCCTCGAAGTCGTTCTCGGCTCTAAGGAGGGGGAGATGTAGAGCAACGCAATTTGCGTGGTTATCAGGATGATGCGACTCATATACTCAGGGGATGAGTATAGGAGGATGCACTCGAAGAGTTATGAGTTGGACCCAATTTTGGCGATTACTTTTGGAATGGCTTTCCCACAGTTACCTGTAATCAGGATTGCCATTGCTGGCCAATACCGCTAGGTGGACGCGTGTACGACACCACCGTGTCTGTGCATATTACGGGACAATAGGTAGTGCACCTGAGGTGCCTGACACTGGGCTTGCCACGTGTACGGACCCCTGGGGGTGTACACCACGTGTACATAGTTAGTTTAGACCTACTTAGGTGAGCTCGACCTCGTCGTCGCCAGCACCTTTGTAAAGTCAACCCGAGCACTTCTAAGTGAACTCTTTGTCGAGTAGCGCTCTCCTGAGTGGACTCTACACGAGTGAGGCTCTGGCGCCAACCGCCTACGTGGGTTATCACTCTCGCGAGTATAGCCACGTCTGGTTACCGTGTCCTACCCTCTCGACCTTTGAGGAACATCTTTCGTTGATGTCAGGACCTGAGGGTCGTACCGAGGAGGTATAGCACTGGATTACGAAGTGATCCGACTCTGTATAGAGTTTTGCCGTGTTTACGGAAACCCGTGCATTACCGTTGGAGGATCTCGCCCCGCTCCGGGCACAGTGCCGAGGAGGCCCTACCCGTCGCGTGTGGGTGTTGTTTGGTTGTTGTTTTCTGTTGCTTTCCCTCTCGGGACTACACCTGTCGTTGGTCGTGTTTCATCGTTGCCGATACCACCCCATCCCTGGAGTTCCTCATCGTTTCCTCACGACGTGGCCTAGCACCTCTGTAGGTATAGCCAGTTGCCACTTCGAACTTACAATCGAGCTACGGTGGTACAGAGGGCTCTGTCACTGGTCTGCCATCTCTCACGAGAGCGGACCTTCGGACAGTCTGGTGGGTTTCACTCCTCCGAGTTTGCCCCACAAAAGGGACGGTTCGGAATGATATTCATGACACCGTTGGCCATGAGCGAAAGATCTCGTGAGACTGTTTTCGGGTGGTTCTGCAAGAAAACCAATCCTGGTGTCTCACACGTGACTAGCACTTCCCGTTGGGTCATAGGGGGTATGGAAAGCGGTTGAGAGAGGCGGACCGTGTTGGATACAGTGTTCCGAGGTAGTTGGTCCAAGACCTTCTTATCCCCAAGGGGTCCTCGAGAAGCACTGACAATGGCCACAGGTGGTGCTCCATAAAAAGCAACATTGCGCTCTCCGGGATATATCGCACGGACGTGGCGGTCGATGAATGAAGTTCCCAACAGGGCATCGGCTGCCAGATTCGTGGCGACTAGGAATGGTACGCGCTGCTCCAAATTTCCCAGTCGGGTCGGAAGCACGATGGTTCCCAGTATATTCATGGGTTCCTTCGACGCGTTGAAAACCCGAGGGGTCCGTTTGCGGTTTAGAAACCGTTCGTACCCAGGTGGGAGATTCTTCGCATGTATGATGTTTGGGCTAGCGCCAGTGTCTAAGAATACCCAGAAGGGTTTTGGTCGTGCGCTTCGTAAGTCCCGCTTCCATATGGACTTTATAGTTCTCTCGAGTCATAATAAAAACTGCACCCATATCGGGGCCGTCGTCCTCGTCAGACCCAAGGGGACTATTGCTGTGGGCGTCATCAGAATCCCATAGTGGGTTGGATTCTGCCTCAGCCCGGGGGGTGAGGCTCGTACCTCGGGAGGAAAGCGTGGCCCCTACGCTTCCTCCGTCTCGTTTCCCTTCGGGTGTGCGCTGTCCTCGCTAGGACTCTCCTCAAAAGAGAGGATTTGATTGACCTGTTGAGGGCTCCGCGAAGGGGCATGAGCACGTCCCACGCGGCTCGCTCTGGCTTGTGGGTAGCGGTCCCGCGCTGCAGCCTGACCTGAGGGCAAGTGCCCACTTGGGTTTTGACGTGGCGCTTGTCCCTGGCGGGGCTTATAGTACCCTTCGGCAACACCTTGGTGATAATTCGCCTGGCGAACTTGCACCAACGTGTTCCGGTATTCGGGCGGGAGCCATTCGCAGCAAGGCCGAGAGGTGGACAGACAGATACGACAGGGGGTCGTTCTGTTGTCCGAATTCGGTACCGCGCGGTACGGTGGTGGCGCCTGAGGGGGCGTCACCGGATTAACCCTGGGGGGAGTGTAGTTGAAGTCCCGACGGGGTTTTATCGCAGACGGAGTCGAAGTACCAGTAGAAGGGAAAGAAGGAATAGACGGGGGCGCCGCTGGTTGAACAGCAAGGGCCAGGGCGTCCTCGTCTTCAAAATGCACGCCCCAGTCGGGTTCATCAGTGTCCTTTGAGACACTCAGCGAAGCCTTCGATGAGACCAGTCGGGTTTGTGCGCTCTTCGCTGCGTCCAGTGTCTTAAAATACTTCTTGCCCCCCCGATGGGTATCGCCCAGCCCTTCAGCATAGCTGACGAGCTGGCGGAAAATCACTTTGGGATGCGTTGACGAGTACATCCGTACACTGGCCCTGATTGCGGGAAGCAATCCCTCGACGGAAAGGGCCTTGAGGCGACCCTCTGGGAAGATGTTTCCGCATCGGAGGTTCTTTGTCCATAATTGGTCAGCGAATTCGCGTTCAGACACCGCTGAGCTCTGGCGGTGTGTGATGACGTCGTGGTAGGCCTCGGATAGGACATCGTCCGTCGCGTAAACCTTAAGGAGGTAGTTGACCACCTCGGGGTAGGACGAGAGGAGTTCAGAACTCTTCTCGACCACGGCCCCGGATTCGCCAGGGATCTCGGCGGTTACTGTGTCCCTAGCGGGTTGCTCTAGAAAGAAGCGAAATAGCCAGAGGGCTGCTCCTTCGTGTACAGCATTCTGGTCACACGCATTCCGGAACGCGGCTAAGAACCGTAAGTCCAAAATTGGATCTTTGCCCGAGAACTTCAAGGGCATTTGCAGTTGCATGCGTTTCGCATGCTTCGCAACTGCACGAGCGACTGGAGCGTTGTAACGCCCACTCCGGTCTTTCAAGCGGTAGTGCTTGAAGCTTAGCACTTTAGTAAAGTCCCCATTGTTGGGTCGAATGCGGCGTAAATGCGAAACGTTCACTTCGGGGTCGGACTCGTCCGAGTCGACTGCGTCTGACCGGTCTGAGTCAGACTGCGAGTCGTCCGAGTCGGAAAAGCCTTCCTCCTGTTCCGACATCGGCTTGGGGACTTCCGGGTCGTCCTTTTATCATGACCCACGTGGGAGTCGCGACCGGTACTCTTCTGCTTACCGGGGAGGGGACTGCCCAAGTCGGGTCTATCAATATTGGGGTCCCTGCCGGGTCTGGAATCTGCTTCATGCTCGGCAGGGATAGTGGTCGGTTGCCATACCGAAACGGCCGGCTGACGGTTGACAGGTTGCTTATACCCAATGGGAGCGAGCTGGAGACGGCGCTGTACCTCAGTGTGCACACTGGTGGCAATTACACCGTCCAGAATTCCGGTGGCGCTCATCTTAGAAGCGACCCGCTGGACAGGGGTATCCAGCAGGCCCTCTACTTCAGCATTAACCCTGTGGGGAATACGGCGCTCGACCTCGAGTGTCACCATAGACTCCACGAGTGGCCTCAGGGCTTTGAGTAGCTCTCCCATAACGGGTTGAACCTCACTCCCTGCGGGTCTTTGCCGAGTCCCAACGAGGGTCTCGGGCGCTGTTGCCCTGGGGGTCTGCGGCAGCGGAGTCGCTTCTCGAGAGGCATGCTGGCGCATGGCCTCGAGACGGTTCCGAAAGTCGGTCGGGCAGGACTGACGGAGTATGCGCTCCGGGTCCTCCACACGTGGTAGAATCCCTCCATGGGTACTTCGGGTGCTCGGAGCCCCTGAACCGGGAGCAGGCGGCACTTCGTCAGTGCCGTTATCCCGATGGGGTGGAGCAGGACCGGCGTGTCCATGAGAAGATACCGGTGGGGTGGCCATAACGGTAGGCAGAAAGGAATTTTCGTCCGGCTTGCGACAAAGTGAACCCAAATGCGGGCAAGTTCGAGAAAACCCTAGAGGGAAAATGAAACGGCGCGGTGAAACCAAATGATCCGCAACGGGTCGGAAAGGCCCGAGTGGGAAGAAATGATTCGAAAGCGACGAAGCGAATCCCGTGAGGGTCAAATTAACTAGAAAAGACCCGAGAGGGTAATTCTAGGTCGGGAGACCAGTTGTAGTACAGCCAGAGGCCGTGACAACGTACTATGCCTTGATAAAGGAACAAATTGCGCAGCACCCAAGCAGGGAGGAAGGAGCACTCAACGGACGCTAACAACGGGGCGCGAGATAGGCGCGCAGCACCGGTAGTGACGGTAGGATGACCCTTGTGGGAAACTAGACGATGAAAGAATCGGTTAGGGGGTGCTTGAGGTTTACCACGGTGAGCTCTGCCCGTTGGGAGATGCTCAAGTGCACCTCCCACGGGCACAAGCCACGTGTCGAAAATAATAAACTATCTACATATAAGGGGGGTCCCGAAGAGCGACACGACAACTGTCACAACCCTACACGTGTGGGGCCCCGAGGTGCACCCTGTGCACAGTAACTAAATAAACTAATACTATGCACCCGTCAGGACGGTGCCTCTCCCTGCACTACACAGAATCTGGTTAACTGCCCTGACTTTTCAAAGCATTTGTTTGGTGGGAGGAACACCCAAAGACGTGAACGGTTTGAAGCTAGTGTCTGCGACTGCTCTTTATATGATAAGTGCCTGGATGTGTACCATGTACTAAGAGTTATGCGACAATATCTCCGAATTTTCGAAGATGACAGCTCACTCATCTCGGAAGTATATCCAGCGACAGACCAACTCAGAACTCATCTACAAGCTCTCCCAGTAACACCGTTTTTTACTACACGGCGCAAGCAGCAAGTAATGGAAACGTTTGGACGAAGAATAGACGATGTCTCAAGAAAGATTCCGCTTTTAACACCCATTCATTATGTGGCTTACTTGTTGGATGTTCGTAGCCTCAACGCAGACTCTACACTTCATACTCCTCATATTCTGAAGCATATGCGGGACTTCGTCACTTATGATGTGTTTCCAGAAACACAAAAACTACCGAGCTCTGGGGGTGTTGACGGCGCAGTGCAAGGTTTATTTGAAGCGTTCAGCTTCAACCGTTCAAATTGGAGAACGCAAGCAGATAACCCTACTCAGCGGGAGCGGCTTATGGCATTCCAGAATATGCCCGTACTATATTGAATGCAGTTCAGGAATAGTCCTTGGCTAAAGGACTTCGCACTGGGTATTTTGTGTGTGAGTCCTTCTTCATCCAGCGTGGAGCGAAGCTTCAGCCTCCAAGGTAGGATTCGCACCCCAGTAAGAAACAGACTACATCCACTGAAGGTGGAAAAAATGATCTTCTGCGCTTTCAATCGGGCCCTCAGCTCAACGGGACAGCACCAGAGAAGCAAAGTTTTGACTCGTAGACCTTTTTATTCGGCTCAAGGTCACCAACCAGATCAAATTGGTGGGCTAGCTCCTCCAACAAATCCCACCGAACCGGAATCGTTTGTGTCCTATTTTGATATTGAGTCAGTGCCAGATACAAACGGAGAAGAACCTGATGATGACGAAGAAATGGGGATGGTATTGATGGAGGCTGGTGTTCTTGAGACGGAAAGAAATCCGCCGCCAGATGCCGGCGCTATGCGGCGTTTATTTGACTGAGCATTGCAAACATGTCAATTCTTAAAGTGGTGTTCTGTGTCTGGGGTTTTGACTTTGCTAACGTGGTCTTTTGCTTCGAGGCACTTTGTAGACACACTACCGCTACTGGTTCCCTGTTTGGGTTCATCCTTGGAAGACATTAAGGCTTTTTCGTCTAATACTCTAGAGAAAAACGTAGTTAGTTATTGATTTAAACAAGTATTGCAGAGTTTGAACACGTACTGTTTGTTTGACAGACAACCCCCTCGATGACAGGCAGTGGATAGAACGCCATTATGGCATTTACATTTATTCTCAGTAACAAATCCTGGTATGTAGAGAGGGCCATTTGATGGTACCATTGGATCTGTGGTGGAGAGCAAGCGCGTTCTGTATTTCTTCGAGTTGTTTATGCCTTGGGTGTGCTTTGATATGATGCGATTCTGTATTGAATCAGCCATTATTAATTTGAATGGTATAGAACGGAAAGAAAGAAATCTTATCAGCTGTAACAGAAGCGACGAAGACACTTGGAGAAAAGCAAGCGTGGTCAGAACACAGTTTGGAAATTAAGGTTCTTTTGCTAGAGTACACTACTGGCTGTTAGTCCAGCAAGCAGCACAGTGTGCTGAGCACACTACTGACTGTTAGTCAACAACCATGTTGTCAGTGACCACTTACACACCACTGTTGAATGATACAAACAGTTTTTGCAGTGAACTCTTTACGTGCATGCTCACAAAATTTTGATCGGAATTCGTGTTTGTCTTTGGAAAAACAGTAAAAATGTTACAGAAGCCAGAGCCTGGCAAAGTTTTTGCACTCAACGGTGCGAGGGAAGGGAGGCGGAATAAATTTTTGGAGGTTGTGTAACGCTGACGCGTGCGTTTGCCCAAGATCCGACGACCTTGAATGGGGTTTTAAGGCACGCGAAAAGAATTTATTTGTAGGTCAAGCGCTACTCCGCTCGCCGCCGCCGCCGCTCGTCCTCCGCAGTGCGGACGGTCCGGGGGCGCGGCGGCAGCTCGGAGCCGCGCGCCGACCTTCGCCTTCTTCTCACGTGCCTTGGGGTCTGCTTTTTCCTTTCGACGGCCGGGGAGCGGGGCTGCAGCTCGGAGCTGCAGCTCGGACGCTCGGGTTGCGCGACGGCAGCTCCGAGCCGCAGCGCGGACGGCAGAAGTACACGGCGGCAACTCGGATCCTCCGCAACGTGCGTAAGTCCCCCCTTTTCCGGCCAAACACCCCCGCCTCCCTTCCAGCATGCAGTGAGCTCCGAGAGCGTAAGAACTACATGCTCACACAGCCGCGAACATTAATTCAAACAATGGGACGAAGCACCAGTAGCTTCTGTGTGCCATCTTTCCCGACCTCTCCTGACTACTTGCCGCTGCTCCGGATTTAACGAGATGGATCTAGCCTTTGTACCCGGAGTCTAATTGATATCTCTGCATATACAGCAACTCGCGATCAGACTTGCAGAAACCTCTGGAACAAACCCCCAACACGAGGCAGTCGAAAGTGACCGTTTCAAGTTTATAGAAGCAGCAGCAGCCTGGGTCATACCTTAACCTTGCATGTAGGTTTTCAAACGAACATCAGAAGACTACCCGAAAAGATCCAATGTTTCTATAACGGCTTGTGGCCAAACGGTAACTGTCAAATGAAACGGTAAACAAACGCTCTCAAAAGGCCTGCACTATACGCGTGGATACATCGATTGATCCCTAAGGCCCTCGCTCCATCACACGTATAAGAACTTCTCTACATAAGGCAGAGTTAGTTGCTTCCGCTCCTTCTCGTAGACTGCTATCATCAAAGCCATTTTCAGAATCGCACCAGTAGCACCATCTTAAGAAATACTCTTTCAAATAATGGCTGCCATACCCGCACCCTCCCAAGCACTCGATATCATCAACTGCACGCTTCCAAACCTCATTACAGCCTCCACCGAAGTAGTTAAGAATGCACTACAAGGCCGCAACCTTCTTTCGGATCCAGACACCTCCTCGAGAAATGATCTCTTGCTCGCCGCTATTCAGGCTGGAGAGGCCGCACAAAACAATCCTCACTTGAAAACCCCTCAAATCGCCATGGAAAGAAGTATGACCCTCACCGTCGATGAAATCTTCTCCACTGCATCCTCGAATCCACTGCATCCTCGAATCCACTGCATCTTCGTGACCTGATCAACCGTGAGCATCTATTTGACTCGGACCTACCCGCGCCTCCCCCAACCGTAGAGGCTGCGGCCCTCACTACGACGGCAATGACGTGGAAGCTAAAATCACTGGAGAAGCTCCAGCAGAACAAACAGATCTCTCGACATTCTGCTGTAGCTCTGCCGTGTAGCTCTGCCGGACGATCCTGCCCCATTGCTACCATCCGCAAATCTTGACAATCTTCTGGACACTCATAACTTAACGGACCTCAATCCCAACGGTAGCAACCCAAACGCAGAAGCTCCGCCCCCATTGAAGCGTGCCAAAACAGCAGTGACTGTGGGAGGCGTCGTCATAATCGACGAAAACGGAAAAGATACACCGAATCGCCCAACGTGCTTGGGACCATATCCCACGAAGGGCTCACAAAAACCGCCCCTGTGCGTGACGAAACCAGTGGGATGCAAACTGCTGCGGGGCCTTTTGCAGAAAGGAAGGTGCTTGGAATCAACGGTGGCGGAAGTAAACTGGTTCCGCTGCCAAAAAAGAGAGTTGATGGCAGCGGAAGCCGACGCTTACTTCTTAGCTCGGATCCTGCATCACGCTCTCCAGGACTACGAGGATATGTCCATGGCGCTCGAGCGCTGCTCTTGGATGGAGATCGCAATCCGAAGACTGTATGCGCTGATATATATGTCGAGAACGCAATGCGAACCATGAACACGTCCAGAGCTACAGCCTGGGCTGCGGGGACACCGATCTTGGAATCCAACCCGGGAACACCGGCACTGCTACCGGAGTTCGACAGCACTCTCGCGCAAACCCTCTCCATGAACGCCGAAGCGCAGAACGCGTTCAAGTCATTTAAAGGATTCAGAACCGACCAAACCAGCAGAATCGAAACCATCGACGCGATCGACAGGACCATTCCAAAGAGAGGGGAAAGGAGCAACAGCGCCAGTAACCGTGCGACGAAACAGAAACATCTACACCATGTCTCCTGCTTCGCTAAAGAAACGAAGAACCTCAGCACCCACTCTATTCCCGCTCCCCCTTATCTTCGACCATCCCCCCCAACTGGAATCAAAAGCCAATGCCGCAATTCTGTCCCTCAACAACATGTTCTCTGTCGCTGTTCACAAGAAAAGAGAACCACGTGAAGCCACGCTCGTAAACAATCAAACCTCTCCTGCTTACATCTCTGCCTCACAATCTCTATGTCAACGTTCTATCATTGAACGTATCCAATCCACTCCGACCCTCCACGACGTTGCCAGCACACCGATCTCAGAAGCGCTAAGCAAGCAGTCGGACTTGAGCTACATCTCCGCCAATTTCGACTCCGAAACTCTCCTACCCCCTCCCGAACGAGGCCAATTCGCCCACATAGTTCCGGACCTTCTCGACATCCCTCTGAACCCTCAGAAACAGGAGCGCTTCCCGTGAGAGAAGTATCTCCCAAATGAGTCCCGTCATCTGTTCTTATCCAACCCAACAATCTCCTTCACGCTCCCTATAATGAAGGCTTTGATCACGAACACCCCACCAAAGCCACGTCTCTGTTGTGAAAAGAGGAGCTATCCACACCTGCTCGACCGAATGGAAAATTCAGGAATGCTCTCCTGGTCTATCGTTGAATCCGAAACCTAAAATCTCATCCGCTTCTCTGACTGCATCACGATGTCGCTGTTCGCTGTGTTAAAGTCAAAGGACAGACAGCGACTAATCAGCTGGCCCCGGTGCCAGAACGATTTTATGCCGGAACTCCCACACACCCCGCTTCCAACGCCAGACCTTTTCAAGACCATTACCCAAACCAACGCCCCCCTTCGATCAATATATCTCGGCATAGCCAACATGTTTCAAATAATTCATCTCCCCGAATGGCTCTCCCGCCTTTTCCCCATGCCAAAGGTTCATTTTGGCAACCTCCCTGGTAACCTACAACAAAGAATTCAGTCTCTCTGCGGGAAGCGACCCAAACAGAACAGGCTGATACGACCATTGCAGCGCACGTTACCAATGGGCTTTAAATGGGCCGTCCAAATTGCGCACCACCTGGTGTCCTCAGCTCTCTACGAAGCTTAGTCTCAAACTCTTCCACGCTTGACGCCCCACGGTGCCTTTCCAGCAAACCTTCCAGTCCTAGCGCGCAGCAGCCACCAACATATTATGACCAGTAACTACCTGCTCTTGCTTCACATCATCGACGACGTCAACATTATCTTTGCCGGATGGAACCCAAGCCTCATCAATCACCTGCACGGTCAGATCCTAGCATGTTTACAACGCCGCGGACTCCCCGTGAAGTGGTCAAAGTCCTCCGTGTGGACGCAACCAGAGAAAAGCAAAATACGCTTCATTGGCTGGCTCTGGGACTTCAGCACCGGAATCATTGCGCCACTGCGAACAAAACTTGGAGACATAACTGCGCAACTCAAAACAGTCGCAGCCTCTCTACGAAAGACACAATAACTGCCCCTTTCCCAGGCTCACATCTCGACAGTACAGCGAGTCGTCGAAAAAGCCACATGGCTGGCACTCGCCAATCGTCCCGTCCTCTCCATTCTATCAGACGCCTTCCACCTCATCACGCACAACGCGACCAGCACAACTCGGCTCTATCACGCGGCTCAGGAGCTCCTGAATCTCGCCAACCTACTCCCCCTCTCCCGCTTCAATCTATTTTCCCCATGGTCCGACATCGTCATCGCCTTCGACGCCTCGAAAAGGAAAGGAGCAGTCCTGTACACAACAGTAGCACCAGGCACCATTCAACAACTGCTACAAACAGGAGCGCTTCGCTTCATTACTGCCCCCAGCACACCGGACGAAGCGCCATCGACAGAGCAAACCCAGGAGGCCCTGAAGAGCGGTATAAGAAGTACGGAACTCGAGCACTTCGTCGCTGCGCATCGGTGGCGGACGGCTTTCACACACACTTGGGACCGCGACGAACACATTAACCTCCTAGAGGGAGCCACTGCCGTGTTAGTAGCCCGATGGGCAGTCTTGCAAAAAATTGCGAAATGCAGAGCGCTGTTCTTAGGAGATTCCTTCGTGGTGGTTGTAGTGCAACGCAATTTGCGGTATGTGCTCGCTTTTGCGGTTAAGTCACTGCGGCTGCAGTGCAGTGGAGGTCAGTGACGTCGGACGGGTTAGCACAGCATTGCTGGATGGTGACACACGTGTATGGACGGTTGGCGCCCAACTTCGGGATATTTTAGTTATTATTATTCATTTTATTTTAGCTCGGTTGCACCACGTGACAGTGGCATAGCTACACTACTTAGTAGGTTGAGCTGCACCCATTGCTGGGGAAGTAAACGAACCAACCGAGTGTTCGGCTCTGATGTTTCACCCTTGGTGACCGATATCCTCCTCCCGGATAGTCGACACCTTGTGCAGGGTTCATAATCCGCCTCCACGCACCATTAACACCACTACCGCTTTTGCCTGTTTACTTTGTGTGTGTTTTCTTTATTCCTGTCCCTGTTACACAAGTAGCACTACTTGTTGTACCGGTGCATACCGTTCGTGGCTCGACACACTCCCGTGAGCTATAACCGCTCTCGCGTGCCATCGCCACACTCGTGGGTACCGTGTGTTACGCACGTGAAGCTAGTATCGACTTGTGTCGTGTGCTCTCTACCGCTGGACGCGTCTTTTCCGCCGCTCTGCGCCCTCCATTACTTGGGAAGATTCGACCCCGGTCGTACACCCGGCATTGCCGTGTCGTACCTGTAGGAGCGTTCTACTGCTGTGCGCGCTTCTTGAGAGAGGTTCTGAACCGCCTTTGCGTGTCTTTCCCCATCTCTGGGTTTTGCACAATAGTCGTGGCAGCCCTTACCAAAGGGCGATCATCGAGCATATCCCTCGACCGAATTGCAAGGAAGTTTGGAGCAGTATGCACGGCCGCCGAGGTGCATGCAATGTTGGGCTATATTCAAACATCAACAAACCCAGCAGACAGTCCCACACGAGAGTAGCAGAATCAACCCCACATACTAGGGCATTCAATAACAACCTCTCACCAGCAGCTGCACTGCTCTTGCGAACCCTACAAGCAAACAACAGAAAAAACTCTGTAGTACAGTCACATACAAACCTGGAGAGCGCTGATGCCCACCCTCCTCTTGCAAATCCAGATGAGGACCCTCCCAGAATCCCACGCCAGGCGCAGAGTTTCTCCTGCAAGCATCGTTTAATTTCAAAGTCAATCAAACCAACAGCAGTAGACAAGTACTGCAAAGCGTAGGAAGACTTTACCGTCAAGTTTTCAAACACTTTCAGCTTGTTCCTTGCTGTTGATGAGACTATCGAGGCGCATATTTCACATGTTTTTGATAAAGATCCTAGAAGAAGACGAAAACAAGAAATGGATACCCTTTTTTGCGGACTTTAAATCGTTGACGCAAGAATGAAGAGCAGGCTTCCTTTGTCACATCGCAGTTTGAAGGGTTGGGAAAAATGGCATGTTCTACGTCCAGCCACGCCATTCACAAAAGACATTGCGTATGCGTTAACCGTGCAGCTCATGAATCAAGGTCAGAATGAATCCGCTCTCTGTCTTATCGTCTCTTGGGCCGGATATTTACGCATCAGTGAAGCCCGTTTTTTGCGAACATCGAGAATAGCCCTTACAGGTGACTCACGTCTTTTCGCATACGGTAAGTTGGCAGCTGGCGTCGCCATCGAAGACAAAAAGACAAGCCCTTTCAAATTTGTTCCTATTTATAATTAGCACTGCATTACAATTTTGAAATGCTTTTGCAATAAGGTTTCGACCATACGCAAAAAGTTATTTACTATAACTTACCAGAAGTGTGCCAAACAGTTGAAAGAAGTAGTTCGACTACTGAACCGTTCACATCTTTGTTTTACTTCTCATTCAGCCCGCATTGGAGGGGTTTTACATGACTTTATGACCGGAAAGCCAGCAAAAGATATTGCTCTTATCGGAAGATGGACATCTTTATCATCCTTACGTCATTACCTTAATACTGGAAGGGCCTGGTTAATGAAGATGAACATCCAGGAAAGTGATTCGGAGCAGATAACACAGCTTGCCGCTGCATTATCACAAACTGTTGAACGCTATCACAGGTGTGCTTAGGAAAGCACACAGCTTTGCAGGGTTGGGAAGACCTGGTGCTATGCAGCACCAGGAGCCAGCATGGATAAGCTCCATGCTGGCGCGGCAGTGCCAGCAGGGCAAGAAAGCCTACAGACCCAAAGCTTGACCGATTAAAATAATTGCAAATTGCAATGTAGTACATTGCTGAGAGCGTGCATTTCACTGTAAGCGCTGAACCACCGGGATTGCGGGACCGATTCGCATTTTCGCCGCCATGTCGTTCCACCACCGAGCCATCTTCGCATGTTGCACGTCGGAGCGCCTGCAGTTTTGCCTTGCCGCGAGACGTTCTTCCGCTTGGACTCTGACAACCCTTTCGCACAGCGCGTTCGCGCACAGCCTTGAGATCCATCTCCATCATGACGACCGCGCATCGCGCGACATGGAAGGCCGCAAGAGGCGGGCTACAGGAGGAGGGCAGCTTTCAGCTGCATGCACCGTCAGCTGCCGTTTCCGGCAAGGACGCGCCCACGGAGCGCAATTTGAAGAAACGTTATTTCACTCCTGCCGAAGCGTCTCGTGATGAGATGCGACTGCGAGTCGAGCATGAAGCCGAGCATGCCGGTAAGAGGCCGCGCCGCTCGCGCTTCGGCCCGAAACCGCAACCGCATGATATAACGAATGACGGCGATGACGATGCGGTACGAAAGCTTTTGCCGCCGCCTGAGGAAGCTGAGGAGAAGCCAGGGGGCGCGAAAGAGATAGAGAAGCGCGCAGAGGACGGTGACGAGTGTGGAGCTGACGGTGATGCCGGCGCCGCCTCAGCACCCACCGAGAGAGAACCCGATCGCGTCTGCGAAGAGAAAGAGGGCGAAGATCCTGAAGATTCTGAGGACGAAGACGACGAGTCCGACGAAGACGAAGCCGAACTGCTGGCCGAGCTTGAGCGCATTCGAAAAGAGCGCGAATTTGAGCGGGCAAAGAAGCAAGCCGAGGAACAAGAGCGAATAGAACGAGAGGAGACTTCCAAAGCGGCCTCTGAGAATCCGTTACTACCGAACTTGGCAAACTTTAATGATGAGATTAGCGAGACTGCGAGTATTGCGACGGGCAGTGTGCCGGCCTTCGCGGTCAGAAGACGCTGGGACGATGATGTGGTGTTCCGTGATCAGGCACGCGGCGAACGCAGGCAGAGGCCAAGATTTGTGAACGATACGATTCGAAACGACTTTCACAGGAGGTTCATGAGGCAATACATGCGGTAGCGTTCCGCTCGGCATGCTCTTTTACTATTTTGAGCAAGTACGAAGGTAGTCAACACAAGGTAGTCGGCGCCGGTCATAGCTCAACAGCATGTCCCAAAACGTGGTCACGCTATGAGACAAGCAGGCATCACATGAATCTAAAACGGTACAAGGGTAGTACAAGCATGCGGCTGTTTTCCCAAATTTGACGAGTAGCCGGGGGATTGAGTGTAAAGTTTTGAAGGCGAACTTGTAAGAGGTACATTTTTCTACGAGTTATATGTGCAATACGGAGAGTTGATATTTTGTCTGCTCGGATCGACACGAAGCGATTGCTCGTGATGGTCATGATGTCGTAAAAACGTTGACGATACGATTGTAGCGTATCGTAAGAGAAACGGAAACGACACATGCTTGTACATGCTATTGCTGCTGCTGCTGCTCCAGGGAACCTAGAGAGGTACGCATAAGCAACGCTTTTGTACGACTGGTGAGAGAGAGCTGCCGTCGTGCGCGAGGCACACCATCGGAGTTGTCAGTATGTGTTCTCGAGGTGATGAAGTCAAATGTAAGACGTCCTTCTCGCCGTGATGCAAAGCCTTCCAACAAACCCCTGGTGCGCTCTACAGATCCCTTTCTGCTGCCGTTTTGAGAGGAATTAGAGTCTTCTTCAAGAGCACTATGCTGATCGTCTTGTTGTTGGTGTTGATTGGTATGCTGTCTACGAAACCAGAAGAACGAACTGCTGTTTGCTGACTTGTAACTCGAGCGTCGACGCGTGGCTAAACTAGGAGAACTCTGATTATGGCGATCAGAGTGCGAACGACCGAACAGTGACTTGTGAGGTTGCGCAACAGAAAAAGTGCCCATTCTCCTGGTGGACAGGCGGCTGACATCAGCGTCTTGGCTTGGCTGCTCCTTTCTAGCCGGCGGCGGATGCGGCGCAGATGTGGGGGCAGGCTTTCCAGTGAGCCACGGGTGCAAGCTAACCTGCGCAACTGAATAACGTTTGGCCGGGTCCAGCATAAGTAAACGAGAGGTAAAGTGCATGGCAGCGCGCGAAAGAGACTGAGGGTATTCTACCATGCCTTGGCGCATCATGGCGGTCATGAGCTGCCCATTGTTGTCCACGAACGGGTGGGCGCCAGTCAGCAGGATGTAGGCGAGAATTCCAAGCGCCCATGCGTCGGCCTTCGCGCCGTCATATCCGGCGCCGTTTCCGTACGTGACCTCTGGCGCAGAGTAGTAACTGGAACCACATGAGGTGGTCATGAGGGAGTTGCGGCGAATGAGACCCGTCAAGCCAAAGTCAATAATCTTGAGCGAGCGGTTCGGCACGTCGACCAGCACGTTATCCGGCTTGAGGTCGCGATGAACGACGCCCTTGCTGTGGAGATAGGCGACAGCGTGCACCAATTGGTTCATGTACAGCTTGGCCTCGGCCTCAGACAGCGGACCGTTTGCCACAATGTCGAGCAGCTCGCGGCCGGGAGCAATCTCCATGACGAGGGAAGAGCTTGGTGTCGCTCTGAATGGCCTCGACGAAGGAGACGATGTTGGGGTGCGAGAGCTTGCGAAGCACGGCGGCCTCGCGGCGGGCGTAGCGCGCCATGTCCATGTCCTCCAGGCTGTCCTTGCGCATGACCTTGACGGCGTACAGATTGCCGGAGTCGTCGTCGACGCCCAGCATGACCTTGGAGAACATGCCGACGCCCAGCTGCTTGGTGAGCCGGTAGCGACCCACGGTGCGGGTCGGCATGTCGTCGAGCGAGCGAGCGAGCGCGTCCACGCCGCGCAACCAGCGACTGCGCTCGCCGCCGCGCCCGCCGGAAGAGGACACGCGCAAGAGCGCCGCGCCAGAAACCGTGGCGCCGCGTTCGCACCCAAAAAAACGGCAGCGGCTGAGAGAAGCGCCTGATGGCGCGCGAATACAGCGCGCGCTCATACGGCGCGCCGCGCGCTCATACGCGCGCCGCGCGCGCCGGCGCGCGCGCGCGTGGCCGCCACGCGCGAGCGCGCGCGCCGCCGCGGCGCGGGAGCGCGGCGGCCGCATGTGGCGCGCCGAGCGCGCGGCACGTCGCGGAACACGGCGGCACCCGAAGCGCCGCCGCTGATTCGACCGCGGCGCGCGCGCACATAACGGCCGCCGCCGGCGCCGCTAACCGCGCGCGCGGCGCCGCGCGATGAGCGCCGCCTCCGCGGCTAATCACAGACAGCGCCGCAGCGCTGCTCGCCTGCCGCCGCCGCGGTCGCCGATCTGATTGACGATGACGTGCCCGCGCGGATATCGGATATCTTCGCGCCAAGTCGGAGCGTCTGCCGCCGCCGCGCAGTGCGCGCGCCTGCGCACACCGTGCATCGCATACGTAATCGCGCGCTTCGTCACGCCCAACCTTTCTCGCCTGCGCCCCTGGCGCGCGAATCGGCGCTTCCACAGTTCTCATACGCTAAAAATACCTCGAGACTCGCCTGTTCGAGAGGCCTGTTCCACCCGCCGACGTCATTCTTTGACGCCCACGCTGTTACCTTCGAACCGTGCCACCGTTTGTGCCACCTGTCCGCACACACACGCCCCCGGTCCAGCTAACTTTTCCCAGGGCTTCTTCCATGGAGAGTCCGGAGGGGCTCGCCTAACAACAACATGCCGAATCCCTCACCCATGGCAGTGCCGCCGACGCCGCCGTAGGTCCTCTACCGTAATTCCGAACGTGAACCAATTGGGCAAACAGCAACCCGTGTCCCATTCTTTGGCACAACCGTAAGCATTAAACGAGTCGCAATACACCAATCTCAACACCCAACCGTTGGTCTTCCGGCTGATTCACCGTGATATTATGATACGCCTGCACACTTCACTTTACACAAACCCACCGAAAAATACAACCCAATCACCACGTCTGTGGTGTGGCACACAGCGAAAGCGTCCAACTCGCACTAAGTCTTTTACGGAAACAACAACCTCACCACATGCCCCCACCGCCTCAAAGCGCGCCTGTAATTACTCTCGCTCCGCTCCCAGCATTCGTAGCGAACGTCACCGCCTTGAGTCCTCCGCTCGCAGCCGGGTACTTTTCGTCGATCGCCTTCATCAACTCCTCCACAGCCGTCTTCTTCACCAACGTCACCGTGCATCCACCGAATCCACCTCCGGTGATTCGCGATCCATAAACGCCGTCCACCCCCAGAGCAATCTCAACCAGCGCGTCAATCTCCTTGGTGCTCACTTCAAACAAATCCCGCAACGACTCGTGACTCTCAATCATCAACTTGCCAGCAGTCTCCAAGTCACCCTCCTCCAGACACGTCTTCGCCTTCAACGTACGAATATCCTCCGAAATTGCATGCGTGGCTCTCTTCATCGTATCCTCATCCAGCTTGCTCTTCACCGCCTCCAGCATGTCAAGCGTGCAATCACGAAGATGTGTGATTGTCTTATCGCTGAACATCTCTTTCATGGCCTTGGCCGCATCTGCGCATTGCCTCCTTCTGGTAGGATACTCCGAACCAGAGAGTTGATGCTCCACGCAAGAGTTGGCCACCACAATCACGACGTTCGGATCATTGAGAGGAACCGCTTTGGCTTCCAATGATCTGCAGTCAATCAAAAGCGCCTTGCCGCTCTCTCCGCGACTCGAAATCAACTGATCCATGATGCCGCAAGGCACGCCTGCAAATTCATGCTCACAACTCTGACCCATCAACGCGCGTTCGGTAGCGTCCACCTGCAGGCCGCTGACCACTTCAATCATAACACCGGTGGCCATTTCGAGCGCAGCCGACGAAGAAAGGCCGCTTCCAAGCGGCACGTCACTGACCACCGCGGCGCGAAACGGCACCACTTGATAGCCCTTTCGGGCGTAAATGGCAGTCATGCCTTTGAGGTAGCGCGCCCATTTCGGGACCGAGTCGGCCGGAGCACTGTCCTCAGCCGTGAACTTTGCGACAACGCCTGGGAACGCTTCGGCGGCAACCTCACATGGCTGACCGACAGGAAGCGCTTTCCCGACGAGGTAGGTATTCTTTTCGAGCGCAAGCGGGAATACGAATCCGTCGTTGTAGTCCACGTGCTCGCCAATGAGATTGACGCGTCCCGGAGCGGCGACGGCAATGGTGGGCGTCTCGTTGAAAGCGGATTCGTACAGCTTCGTTGCTCGTTCCACCGCGGCCACATCGGCGGAGGGGCGTTGTGAAGGAGCCATATCGTTTTCACAGGGGGGTTGAGGAAGACGACTCGTAGCTGAGATCGCCAAAGTTGGCGGGTAGATATGGACGACTAGGCGATCGCGTGATGGGCGCGAGGAAGCAAGGCAGCGTCGGAACCCTTGCTGACGGACACTAACAGCAAGCAAAGCGTGTAGAAATGCGAGCGAAGTGCACCGCGGAGCTGATCGCTGTCTGCGCTGCCGAGCGCGCCGCGTCGCGGGGAGCACGCGCGTCAAAAAGCGGCCAAAAAGCGAGCAGAAAGCGCCTTTATTCCCATTAAATGCGCGTTTGCATCTCAGCGGTTGCCGACCCAGCGCTCGTTCTTCGCCCTCTCGCCTACGCTCGCGCGCTGCCGCCTTCGTTCTCCCGCGTCATTCGTTTGCTCGTCGCCAGTTCTGTCCTTCTTCTTCGCCTTTGCCCTGCTCGCAGAGCGTTTCGCGGCCTTCTCTTTCGCCTTCAGCTTCGCCTTCACCCGTTCCTTCCACTCCGTTTTTTGCAGCTCCTCCTTCACCTTCTTCCTCTTCGGCTTTCCCACCCCGCCCGCCATCTCCTGTAGTCTGAGCGCCTCTGCTTTCTTCGCGTCGTTACTCGGACCTTTCGCCTTTGATGCCGTCTTATCCTTTACGGAGTTTGACACACGCCGCTCCCCTCCTTCCTCTTCTCTACGCCTGAAAGAATTGCTTCTGGCCAGTGGTTCACGATACGCCCCACCCCGCGGTTCCATCCGCGTGATTTCAATGCCCAGCTCCCGACCCAGTCGAGTCACCACGAACGCCGTCTCGGCGTTTGTAATGCTAATCACGTGCCCCTCGCCTCCAATCCGCCCGCATCGTCCAGCTCGATGCAAGTAATGATCCCCGTCCGTCGGCATATCCAAATTGATCACATGCGTAATGTCACGAACGTCCAGTCCTCTGGCCGCCACTTCGGTTGTCACCAACATTGTCACCCGTCCTTTTCTAAACGCAGTCAGCACTTCTGCCCTCTCCAGCTTGTGTGCATTTCCGCGCAGTGCTCCTGCAGCTATTTTCATCTGATACAGTCTCTGAACCACGATATCCACTCTTCGCGGGTCGTCCACAAACACGATGGCTCTCTTCGGAATCGGTTCCGAATACATCAGCTTTCTAAGAGCATCGATTCGCAAACGCGCGGGCACGAGATAATGCCAGTGAGATATTGTTTTGGGGATTCTTTGGGAGCCTCCAACTCGAAGTAGAATCGGTTCGTTCAGCTTAGATACCGCAAAGTTGCGAACAGAATCAACATCTCCTGTTGCAGAAACAAGCACTTTCTGAGCGCCCCCAACTGCGCCAAGCAAGTACGTAATATGTTTCATGAACGCTTCTTGTAGACACTGATCAACTTCATCTATCACAAGCGTTTGTACATGTTTCAGTTGCAGATCTCTTCCTTCATGCAGTTCCGCCAGACGTCCAGGTGTGCCAACCACTATGTGAGGCACTTGCTTCTTGAGCTTTTCAACCTGTCTTACCGGGTTCGCACCGCCAATCAATGCCAGATTTCGAACTTCTGTACCTTCGATCAGTCGGTCACACTCCCGAGAAATCTGCATTGCTAATTCTCGAGTAGGAGCAACGATAACCACTTGTGTAGCATTACTTTCAACATCCATTTCATCCAAAACTGGAAGCAAGAATGCCAACGTCTTCCCTGATCCAGTGTGACTCTGTATCACAATATCTTTTCCGTCCGTCACACGGGGAATAGCCGCCAGCTGAACGTGCGTCGCTGTTGTGATTCCAAAGTTCTGTTCCAAGTTCTCAACAAGAGCTTCTGATTCGACAAGTGCTTCGAGACCCACTCCGCAGAACATGTCGTTATTGTCTTCATCTTCATCTAGAACACCACCTTCTTCAATGTCTACGTCTACGACACCAGCGTAACAATTGCGAGTGAGTAGCTTTCTGCTGCTGTCATCGACGGCTCCAAGGTCAAAGACAGCGTTGTCACTGTCATCGCTTGTAATGCTCAGGCTTGCATTCTCATCTTTCTTACTTATCTTATCGACTACCGTATACCAATCATCCCATCCATCCCCTTCAACTTGGAATTCGCTTTCAACCTCGCCATCGAGTTCAACTTCACGCCCTTCTGCAGTAGTATCATGGAAAAGAATAGGAGAATTTGACATATCTTCCCAGCCGTCAGCTTGTTCTCCTTGGTCAACATTGCTTGTGTGGCCATGAATTTCCAGGACAGCCTTCGGAGGCTGCGCTGCAATGTGTGCCTGCCTCTTGATACATGTTCGTTGCCCTGCTTGGCCGCGCCGTCCTCTCAACTCATTGACTCTGAAGCTTGCCGTCACAAATGCTCCATTGTCAGTGCGTTTTGGATGCATCTTTCCTATTCTGGTCGGTGAAGCTCTTCGTCAAACGAGAACTTTGTCAAGGCTTTCTAGTTCAGAAGGAATCGATTCTTCTTGATCTCGTGCACGCTTTTATTTTAATCAACATAAATAAAATCTCAAACACGTTTAATAATAATATTGGCTATCCCAACAACTGATCGTGCATCATTCTTCCTCGCGAGTATTGTGCGTGTGTGTGATTTATGGAAACGATGGAGTTGGCCGATGGAGTTGACTCCGCTCCTACGCATGGGTTTGTTCAAGACCCAACGACCTATTATACCTCTACATCGCAGCCACTGACCACAACGAAGTGGCCGTACTACACTTGCGGGACTACGATGAGAAAGATTAGATATCTTAGGTCTTTCCGAACCGCGGGCGTTTTGCTAGTGAGTATTGGAAGTTTTGGCAGAAAGAATCGTCACATCGTCTAGACTGAGCCTCTTTTCGAAATGGATTGCATACAGCTTCATGAATGCATGCGTTCCTTCTTTCTTCTTACGTATTTTGGACGGTAGTTTCTTATTACTAAACTACATTAAAGCTCTCGAGAGAAAGGTTTCTCTCTTTCAGAAGGCCAAGAAGTTCTGTAGCTTATTGTTCCTTCTTTCTTCTTCTAACTCGTGGACGCTTGACAATAGATGAATTTAAGTGTTCTTTCGACCATTTGCTCTTTAGCAATGGACTTGCAAGTCCCTCAAACTACTCGCGGCATCCATTAGGAACAGGAAACAGCATTTCTGTAGGGTAAGAGGTGACATCGATGTAGAACATACACTTCAGTTGGGGTTCGCATAGAACCAACTCCGAAGAACTGAGATTTCTGCACTGTCTGCAGCTATAAGTTACTCAAAGTGATTCATACCTATCACGATATGCCCGTAAGATGCCAAGGAAGAGGCGCTCTCTTTAAGGGTGTCGGTCCACGGTATTTCCTTCACGCCCATCCTTCGCATCTTACCATTATCGTACAACAATTTTCGTCTAGGTGATGTGCTGTCCAAGGGGCGTTCCGCGTATTCTTTGAAAGCATTGTGTTCACAAAGCTTCTTGTACATGTCGACATAAAGCGGCGATTGTGATAATGCTATTATTCGCCCATTCACTTTCTCTTGTTGTAAAGCAAAGACATGGGCCTCCGCCACTTCGCGGACGTCAATCAAATTGCAGTATTGATCTGGAATCATTCCTAACCTGCATCGTGCTACACCACAACCACGTCCTTTGAGGAGCTCAAATAGCATTGCTACGCTCCCATTCACGGCCGGAAGCAAGGATGGACCCAGTATATATCCAGGAAGGATGATTACAAGTTGAAGAGACATTTCCTCTGCAGCTTTCCAAGCGACCTTCTCTTGCTGTAGTTTAGCCAGTCGGTATGCTCCGTATGGATGTGTCATTAATGTTTCTTTGCAGAATTGCTCGTCACTCCAACAATCTTCATGCAAAACGTCGGGCAATGCTCGTTGCGAGAGCATCGAGGCTGTTGATGAAGTTAGCACGATTCGTTTTACGCCGGCTTTAGCCGCTGCAGTAAATAGCTCCTTTGTTCCTTGCACGGCCGGTTTGATCTGCTCCCGGATGGCTTCATCTTCAGTTTCGAACGGTAGACTACCATCCAGGGGTAGGAGAACCGGGGTTGCTACATGAATGAGGGATCGGCAACCAGACAATGCCGGAGGAAATGATTCTGGCTCTTTCAGATCCAAGTGGTGGAAGGAGAGATTTCCAGAGTTTGGGAGCGACTTCAGAGCTTCTCGAATTTCAGTCGGAAACGAAGGCTCAGTGCCACGCACGACGAAATTGCGAGCAAGGAGAGCGGCAATCACATGTGAACCAACAAATGACGTTGCGCCCGTTACCAGAACTGGTTGCCTGGTTGAGGAATGCATGGTTCTTAGTCTTACTCTTCCGACGGCTCTTTTCCTTTGGGGTGCGTTGCTGGTCGTCCAGTATCATCATTTTACAAGTTTATGCTGCTCCGTGCCGTAGTTCAGCAGGGGATAAGTATTACAGTATCACAGGGCTGGCAACCTTAACTCGTCTGCAAAGAATGACAAGCTGTACCCTTCATGGAGGATTTAGTGACCATCTGCCTGTAGCAGCTCGCAAGCAATTGGTACCGTCGTCTTGGTGGCCTGATGCTTCGAATGGAAAGCTTTTTGGCTGGCATGTTTGTACAGTAGTGACATAACGCGTTAACGCTTCTTTTTATTAGGACTCGAAGAGCAGTGATTGCCTCTTTTGGAGTACTTTTCGCGCAGCAAACCTTCCTCCGCGGAACTCTAGGTGCGAATAAGCAAGTGTAAGGGTTTTTACTAGTCTTGTAAAAGAAGCTTGATTGAACTTCCTGCCAGCGTTTGCCCCGCGCTACCTAAATGGGGAAAACACACACACACACACACACACACACACACACACTCTCTCTCTCTCTCTCAGGGTATGAAAACGGGAATATGCTCTATACAAGAGGGGAATTGCCAGGAAGACCCGTAACTGTGGGACAAGGACCCCAGGTTTCATTATATGCTCTTTGTCGAAGCCAAAGACTCTGCTGTCGCTCTAATTGTTTCTTCCCATGGAATCTCCTTCACTCCTAACTTCCTCACCTTACTGTTATCGAGAGCTGGAGGTGTGTTCAGTCTCTGAGATGTGTCTACTTGCCTCTCCGGAAATTTCTTGAAGGCCTGATGCTCATGAAGAACCTT
The DNA here is from genome assembly GCA_022539475.1 of Gracilaria domingensis. Taxonomy (NCBI): domain Eukaryota; phylum Rhodophyta; class Florideophyceae; order Gracilariales; family Gracilariaceae; genus Gracilaria; species Gracilaria domingensis. The sequence goes on from VCMS01000293.1 coordinate 106,774, forward strand.
GTAGATTTCCTCGCAGTGCTTGTAGAACGAGATCATCATGTATCGACCTTCAGCATCGTCGCTCTCAAGTGCAAGAACGTGACCCTCGGCGACTTCGCGAACATCAACGAAACGGAGTAACTTGTTCGGTACCATGCCTTCCTGGCATGGGTGTTTTGACAGACCTTTTCCTTTCGCTAGGTTTGCCACTAGGTCTAAAGAGTCGCAAGATGATGGCAATATTACAGGGCCGAAAACGTAACCTGGGTTGATGACCAAAAGCTTTAATCCAAGCTCTTCGGCAAGTTTCCAAGCAAGTCTTTCTTGCAGCAACTTCGATAAAGTGTACATACCATCCGGAACATCCATCAGTTTCTTTCGAACTAAGTCTTCATCACTCCAATAGGTTTCGTCCAAAACGGGAGGTTGAACTGGGAGCACGCTCATTGCAATTGCGGAAGAAGTAAGCACAATTCTTTTCACGCCGGCTTCTGCTGCAGCATGAAAGAGTGCACGCGTTCCATCGACGGCTGGCTTTACTTGCCTTTCCACCCCTTCTTCGACTGTTTTGAACGGTTGAACTCCATCAGGACCGATTATGACGGGAGTTGCAATGTGGATCAAAGCTTGGGCATTGTTAAGAAATGAAGGAAATGTTTCCGGTTCCAACATATCAGCTTCTACGATTGTCAATTTGTGGCTGTTTGGGAGTGACGTTAGTGCTTTCACTCTCGGGGATAACAAGTTTCGAGTTGTACCCCGAACCACATAATCTCTGGCCAAGAGCAGGGCTACTACGTGTGAACCGATAAACGAGGTAGCGCCAGTGACGACGATTGGCTTGCCAGACTTCATTCCGAGATAAGCACAGTAGGTGATGAAAGATTGATTCAAGACGCTTTTTGCAGGAAGCTTTCGTTGAGCTCAATTTAAACAAGCTTCTTATGGTTGCACTCACCTTTGCCACTCCTGTGGTTGCTTCCTTTGAGCGTACTGTTACAAGTTACAACTTTCAAGAAATCCTTCAAATGGAAAATAGAGGCACGATAATAGGCTTTTTGTCACAAAAGAGAAAGGTTGACGTTACAAAGTACGTCCCGCTGTCTGTGCTTCTTTGAATGACAGAGACGATAGAACGTACTGGGATCGAGATCTTCGGACGTGAAGATGGCGATCAACATGTACTGCTGCAAAAGAAGCCACAGTCCTGTGTCGCATCGGTCGCACTTATCGCTGACTCGTTTTGATTGCGTCCCAAAAGGTCCAGGTGTGACTCGCACTTGACCTTTTCGCACTGTGCGAGATCATCTGCGTCTGGGAGACATTTACCACGAAAACGAGAAACGTGAAGGTATGGTCAAAAATTTGTTTTGAATAGAAACCCATGACGGGTCCTCACCAGAGAAAACTTTCGAGATGACCGTCGCAGATCAATGATGGTGGCCGAAGTTTGGCTCCGCAATGAGCTGGATGATGTCGATCGAAGCATTGACGTAAGAATGGCATGGGCATGGATGTCATCGCTCATTTTTGTCTCTGCCAGAAACTCATGGGCGGTGTTGAGAAAAACACAGCATTCGTGATCTAGATACGATGCTCGTCATACAAATGATAACCGTTTGTCGCGTCCAGTGTCGGTCCCAAACGCAGCTCGTCGACCTGCTTCTGCGATGAGTTCATGGCCACGTTCATGTGAAATCAAAGCCCCAGTCCCTCAGGCATTTAGTAGCTCGATCTTTCCTTCTCTGGCGTATCTTCACACGTGCTATTCCAAAGTGACAGCCAGATTGACCAAAGCTCATGAGTGGCTCTACCGAATGGTACTTTCTGCATAAGATGCCATTTATCTACAGGTACGGAGCTTTCTGAGTTGGCTAGGCATTATCCTCGTTCTCTCGACAGAATGCAGATCCAGCTGGTGATAAGAGAGAGATTCTCTGTTCTGTGCATATCAGTTCGCTCATTAAAAGAGAAAAAAAGGTGAGAGGGCTAGCCCTCCTAGCTAATGTTGTATCATTATCGAGTCAATGCGTTCTGAACATGAACCTATAACGGGTATCTACTAGATACTATCTAGAGCAACAACCTTCGTACTTCGTTAGCCACTTGGTGCACTGTCGAAGAGAAGCTTTTTTCAAGATTGCCAAATGCGCCCACCGTGTCGAATGTCGCGCGCAGGGCCAATTTTGAATGTTCCCGCGTATTGTGTTGTTCGAAATCATCTCGTTCGTACAGCTACCTACATCAACCACGAGTGGATCGATAACTATGCTTTACGCTTACTACTGCTCCAGCATTTCCTCAGTTCAGAATGAGAAACAAGTAGGACCTGGCTGGACTGGGACACACACATCATTTTCGAACACCTATTATCAGAAAGCTCTGTTCTCCTATTTCTTATGCCATTCGACACCACCAAAAGAAATATCTTCGAAGTGGGTACACCTCGGTTCTTGGTTCTAAAGTTTTGGTGATGGCGAACTGGTAAGAATCCGTAGAAACCACATCGCTTGACAAGTTCTGGAATGATGATCACTTCAGAACCTCGAGTCGGACCAACTGAAGCCAGTTCAGGCCGTCTATTGGTCTTGGAGGTGACATCCAATCCCGACGCAAAGGTTTTAAGAGTCGTTGATCTTGCCTGCGGTCGACAACTGACCATTGCACTATGTGAAGACTGGATGAGCAGCGATGTGAAACCAGGTGATATTGTACGGATTATCTTGACTTGCGCGGACGATACATTTCAAGCCTGGGATAGAGAACTATATGAGAACGGAAATCCAATTCTCGTTACCAGTGAACTTAATTTCTTCGTGCACCATCCAGACACCCTTGTCTCGGCCACAGCGGTCGCGGATTCCTTCGCTTGCCTGCGCAAAGCTGTTATATCACATCGTACTCCTTCGGGAATGCCGAAGGACTCCGCTTTGGCTAGTGAAGCAGCGGTATTCGGAACTCTCATTCATGATATGTTTCAAGTTATTCTCGCCAGTGATTCGAATACGCGGGATTATTCGTCGGTGGAATGTGTTTCTCAGACCGGTGGAGTTGATACAGAGTCGTTCTTTGAGGCTGTTGAAGAGGTGTTATACCGCAACTATGAATCCCTTTATGCGGCAAAAGTGCTAGATCAAAATGCCCGTCTCGTGCTTCACAAGGTCATTCCTAACATAATCGAATGGTACAAGGTGTTCATGGGGTCTGGTAACTACACGAAAACATTAGGAGGCTTAATCCATGACGGCAAGTCTTCTCACCGAGTTACTGTCAAAGAGGTCCACGACATTGAAGAACTCATATGGTCACCAGTCCTTGGGTTAAAGGGTAAGATCGATGCATCTGTTTTGTTCCGAGTCGACGGTGTTGATACCGGTGTTGGTGTGTTTGAATTGAAGACTGGCAACTCTTTGGGCTATTCAGCTCTGTCTCACAGTGCACAAACAGAGTTGTATACATTACTAATGTCGGATAGGAACAGCCGTTTTGTCAAGCATGGGTTGCTAACCTACATGCAATACCGAGAAGCATTGAAATCTGTGTTAGAAATGGAGGCTACCACAGGAACAAACACTGACAAGAATCCCGAACCATTAGAGTCGAGCATGACATTCAAGACAATGGAAGGGGGGCAGAAGAATCGAGTGATCATTTCCGTTCGGGCAGAAATTGTTGGTCTCATGATGCAAAGGAACAGATTAGCTTCTTTCGTGAGGCGCGAGGCATCGGTATATGACCTTCCTCCACTTTTGAAAGGTCGTCCAGACTTCTGCTCTAAGTGTTATGTTAACGGAAGCTGTATGACACAGTACAAGCTCATCGAGCGTTCCCCGATTCAGGAGCTCAGTGGAGGTCCTGGGATCGATTTTTTCCACGAGAGAACGTCGCACTTATCGCGCGCTCATGAAGAATACTACAAGTTTTGGAGATCTCTATTAGCTGAAGAGGAAAAGCAAGCAGGTCGTTTCTCGAAAGAAATATGGGCGTTGGAAAGTCACAAGCGAGAAGAAGAAGGAAGATGTCTTTCGAACCTCTTATTGCAGCGGGCGGAGTCCTCCTCCTTCACATCTCCACACGAACTTGTGACACCCGGTACGCGAATATGCGCTGTCTTTACTCGACATCCCGCAGCGGATATTCAACCCGATCTAACCAAAGCAGGACTGGGGAAAGGGGACTTTGTCGTTATATCTGCTGAACGTGTAATTACGGACAAGTCGGGATTTTCTCGTCCGCAACTTTCAACCCATACATGGCAGTGTGGACTAACTAATGGATTCATAACTCACTTAAGCCCAAACTCTGTCTCTGTTGTTGTAGGTCGCAGCCTGAATGCTTGGGTGTCACACCAAGGATTGGTTTCATCGGAAGTATCATGGAGAATTGACACTGAGGAGATCTATTCCTCACACAGCACGTCCAAGAGAACAGTTGAAAATCTATTTTGCAACAAGGATGATGCTATCGCGACTAGATTGCGAGAACTCATTGTAGACGGAAAGGAACCCAGGTTTTGCTCAGTGGAAGAAGTAGATCGAGGAATAGATAAAAATAGTGACTTCGCTGATCTTACCAAGACTCTGAACGAAGATCAAAAAGTGGCTGTTGAAATGTCAATGAAGGCTAAAGATTACCTTCTGATTCTCGGGATGCCAGGTACGGGAAAGACGACGACACTTGCCACAATAGTTCTGGAGTTTGCGTCTCGAGGAAAAACAATCCTACTCTGCTCCCATACAAACACTGCGGTTGACAATTTGCTCTTGAAGCTCCTAGAGCATGGTTTTAAAGATTTTATAAGACTCGGTCGGAATTTGAATGTTATTGATCCTCGAGTGCATAACAATCACATCTCGAACATATGTAGACCTGGAATTGGGACTACCCAGCTGGAGAAAGATCTAGATGCACCCAGAGTGCTCGCAACTACGTGTTTGGGGATCAATCATGCCGTGTTGGCCAGACGAACAGAGTTTGATTTGGTTGTCGTGGATGAAGCTTCGCAGATATTGCAGCCTATTTGTATTGGTCCGCTACAGTTTGCTTGTGGTGCTTTCATTCTCGTTGGTGATCACTATCAGTTGCCACCTCTGTTACGGAGCGCGAAAGAAACAAGAGGTGCTGCTCGTCGAAGTTTAGGTGCTAAGAGCAAGTCGATTGAAAAAGATATCTCTCTATCCGATGTTGAGAGTAGTCAAAGAATCGTGGAGCATGAATCTCTCTTCAGGAGATTGTGCGTTAGACATCCTGAAGCGATGGTAAGTCTTTCAATGCAATACCGTATGGCAGGTGATATTATGGACCTGAGTAATGAACTTGTATACGGTGGAAGCCTTCGTTGTGGTACGGAAGCTATTAAGTTCCAGGCGCTTGATGTCCCGGAGGGAAATGTCCGGTTTATGCTTCCCTGGCTGGGAGCAGTTCGCAATTGTTTGCAGAGGGTGATATTCTTGGATACTGAAACGATAGAAATGGACTCCATGCAGCCGTCGGAAACGACGCATTCGTCTGAAAACCCTAGGGCACGGAGAAGGGGGGTAGATAGGGGCGGGAGAGATAATGAAATCGAGGCATCTGTAGTAGTGGAGTCAGTCCGATGTCTAGCAGAGGGAGGTGTGGCTCTACATGACATCACGGTTCTTTCTCCATTCCGAGCCCAAGTGCATCTTCTACGCGACCGCCTGTCAGACCTTGTGGGCTCGGATGATAGCGCTACTGGCTCTTGTCAGGTATTTACCGTAGATCAATATCAAGGGAGGGACAACAGATGCGTTATGGTCTCTCTTGTCCGTAGGAAAAAAAAACCGATCGGACCTTTGCTCCAAGATTGGCGACGACTGAATGTGGCCATAACAAGAGCCAAAGAAAAACTGATTCTTGTGGGTTCGGCGGCAACCCTTGCTCAAGGCAGCTTCTTCTTGGAAAAGATGATTTCTTGGCTGCGAAGTCGGAACCTTGTACATACTGTGTCCGCAATCCCGAAATGCGAGACACAAGTGTGCTTGAATTTCAGTCCGTGAAGCACGAATCCGAATTCTGAAGTATGAAAGTCAGGGACGCGAATCGGCGGAGGTTCCGTGAGTCTAGAGCAGCAATGAGAATCAAACTCATTGGCTAACACTATATTGTACGTGCAACTAACTGAACTGAAGAGTGAACATGCCACTGCCACCGACCCGAGCAATGCATCCAAGTTAACATATTTCAACTTCCAATGTACTCCGCATTGTGCGCTAGTGGTGAAGCCAAGTAAAGATGCTCTACGTGATGATCAGTAGCCCAGTGAGTGTACTATTGCTACAGATTTGCAGTTGCTGGCTACGGCCATAGACTTGTTGTTTGTAATGGGAGTTCTACGCGCGAAAGATCATGAACGTGCGCGTTTGCCATAATGAACGAGAGTGTGAGAACACGCTCTCTCAGACTCAGCAAAAGAAATACGAGAAAAGAAGCTAAGGAGCGCAAGGAGGGGTGTTTCTGAACTGTGATCACACATAGAAGATAAAATCGTTTTGGAGTCTCCAATAGTGTTTATGAAGAGTTTAGTGCACAAAAAGAGCCCACCAGAAGGCTGAAAAAGACAAACACAAGTATCACACCTCGGAGAACCGATTCATATCAGAAAGGAAGCCTTTTTCTACAGGAACGCATATCGGAACTGGCTTTAATCCGCCATCATCTTCTCGTAGAACTTGTCGCCGAGAGACTTGTCGTATGGTGTCTTCTCCGCCTTCTGGTCCTTCTTTTGAATGCGAGCGTACGGATTGAGCTTGTACATCATCTCCTTGTTGCGAAGCGGGTTCTTCTTACGCTGAATGTGCATCTTCTTATCTGCAATAGGTCTGACAACGGACTGAATTTCGTCCGAGTTAATGATACGGGCGACATCAGAGTTAGAGATGATATTCTTCGGAATCATATAGTTCTTGGTTGAACTACCACTCTCACCAGTACCGTAGATCTCGTCGAGCTTTTTGACGGCACCTTCAGTCCAAATGATGAAACGACCAACATGGCCACCTGGAGCCAACTGCAGCAGATTGAGACGAGAGACGTTGCACAGATCCAAGCCCGGAAGATTGCGGAAAGCCCTGACAATGCCATCATCATTGTCGTAGACGACGAGGGGTCCACGACGCTGCTTGTAACGACGATTACGCATCTTACCCTTTCCGGCGCGCAAGTTCTTGGTCTCCATAACGCGTTCCACGTCGTCATAGGCACCAAGCGACTTGAGCAAGGTAACTGCCTTGGCGGTCTTCTTAAAAGTTTCAACCGAGCTGTCAATGACAAGAGGAACCTCCGGAACATCATCAATCTCATGACCCCTAGCCATGACAAGCGCCGGCAAGGCAGAGGCTGCAAGCGCCGAAACCGTGGCATAACGCTTTTGGTTGAGCGGCACCTTGCGATGCCACTTTCTCCAAATCTTGGTGGGCGCAAACATGCGACCACCGCGGCACATGTTTCCGAACGCACCCTGGCCAGAGCGATGGGTACCGCCGCCTGGAACACGAGGGATTCGAGAGACGGCGCGTCCGGTACCCCAGGAGGCGGCGGAGGACTGCATGCCGGACATGTTGTTGACGGCGTACGGCTGACGGCTGTTCTTCCTCATGTTGGTGTGCACGAGCTGAACAATGTCGTTGCGGATCGGGGCGGAGAAGACGGCCGGCATGGAGACGGAGCCGGACGGCTGGCCGGTCTCCGCGCTGAGCACGGAGACGACCGGACGGGCAGCGGCTGTGGTGGACATGGCTCGATCGCGGCAGAACGAGGCGGAAGGGGGGGAGGGGCGGTGGACACGGCGGTGTGGGCGGAAGTGCGATCGGAGAGCGGCGGCGGCGCGCGATAGATCGCGGGGGACGATGGGCGCGGTCGGCGTCGACGGGGGGGAGCGAGTGCTTACAGTTAAACTTTTTTTTATTTTAATTGAGAATATGTCATTTTATACTACACTAGGACGTTTGTGTAAGTGCAAAGAACAAAAGCCAGTACAGAGTATCATAGGTCCATGTTGATCCGCTCCGCTCGAAAAGTGTATATAAAGGGTATGTGTGAAACATGTAGGAGTCTTTGACGGCCCATGGTGGCTACGAGGAGCGCAAACATGAGTGCTTTTTTAGAACACCACAGCAGAGCTTTCACTCTACGCCGGTTCGATTGGACGTGTGCAAACAGAAAGTGAAAAAACAACCTTGCACCATCACATGCGAGATATATCGGCGAAGCGCTGACCGCGAGCGCTCGAAGAGGCGTGCGCGCGCGCCACGATCAAAACGCGAGGGAGGGCGCAGCCTCCGTGGCGTCCGGAAGACGGCGCGCGCGCGCACGCGCCCCCGAGGCGCGGAGTGCGAGCGTCGCACAACCGCGGTGGATCGCGACGGGGAAGCTCGGATTATTGACGTCGACGTCGACCTCTAATTATTGACGTCGACGTCCACCGAGACGTCCATCGCGCGCAGATGGTGGCACGCCGGGGGGGTGTTGACCGCGGCAAACTGTTGTCCGCGCGGGCAGCGCCGTCGTCACGCGCACGTCAGCCGCGGCGCAAGTCCAGGAAGGCGGCGGCAAGGCGGCGGGTCAAGCATATACACGTTCGCATAGCGGGCGCAGCACGACACGCTCAGCCAGCGCGCACGTGTCCACGCGCGCCACGCGCGCCACGCGGCGCAACAAGCGATCAACTTACGCAAAAGTTCGCCGCGCGCGAGCACCAGAAGCACGCAACGCGACGCAAGAGATAGCGGCAGATTACACGTGCTCGGCGGACGCGGCGGCGCGATTGGGCGGCGGCTCCGCCTCCGCGCCGCGGCGTGACGCGCGTGCTCCGCGGCGCGCGGCGGCGCGGCGGCGCGCGCGCGTTGGCGCGGCAAGCGCAGCGCACGTAGATGAGATATCTGCCTACGAGTTTTTCTCGCGGCGGCGCCGCCAACCACGGCGGGCGGCTTGTTTCTACCTAATGCCGGACTTACCACGCGCCGACGCTCATCATTTACAAGCCGCTCGCGCCGCAGATGCAACTCACGCGCGGCTCCGCCGCCGCGCCGCGCTCCAGCAGCGCGCCAAACTGCGCGCCGCGCGCGGCCCAGTCGCGCCGGCAGCACTGCAAAACCACCTTGCTTCCCTCGCGGTACAGGCACACGGTCGCCCACAGCCGGCGCTGCTTGGCCAGCTCCGCCATCACGCACTCGCCCAGCAGCCGCCCGTTCACGAAGAACGCCACGCCCACGTCGTCGCGCCGCAGCCGCCGCACCAGCACGCCCACGCGATCGCCGCGCGCAAAGCCGCGATCGGCAAACGGCTCGAACGCGCCCTGGCGCCGCACCAGCTGCCCCGAGCTGTGCAGCCCGCAGCTGTGCTGGTCGGAGCCCAGCATTTTGTTGAGCGCCAGCTGCTCGGAGCACACGCCGATGCAGATGCCGCCCGCGTTCACGTCGTCCACCACCACCGCCTCGTAGTAGTAGCGCGCGCGTTTCCGCACGTCCATGGCGCCCTCGCTCTTGGTGCTGCGGTACAGCCCGCGCCCCGTCTTCATGATGCCCACGCCGTCGCTCACCACGCTGATGTCGCGGTGCACGCGCCGCGAAAAGCCGCAAAGGCTGCCGCCGGCGCGCTGGCCCGCGCCGCCGCCCTCGCGCTCGGGCGCCAATTGAGCGGCGCGCGCGTGCGGCTGGTCGGCGCAAATCAGGCGCAGCTTGTCCGTGAGCAGCGACGCAAAGCGCGTCTCCTCCTCCGACAGCGGCTGGAACAGCCGCTCGAAGCGCGCCGTCTCCAGCGGCGTGTGCGTGGCGTCCAGCACGGAGAGCGGCGTGCGCTCGCCGTGCTTGCGGCGCGCGGCGCACAGCGGCGGCTCGTCGCGCGCGGCAAAGCACAGCAGCAGCGCCTCGCTGCGGCCCACGCCCAGCTGGTCGCACAGCGCGTCGGCGGACGCCTCGTACTGCACGACGGCGTCGAACAGCGTGTCGGGCACGACGCGATGCATGAATGCGGCGCTCCAGCGGCGCGTCATCCGCGTCGCGCGGCGCGCGCCACTCGGGCGGCGCGCGGCCGCGTTCCGTGCGGCGCAGCTCCAGCCCCACGGCCAGGTTGTGCATCGAAGCCATGGTTAAAGCGCTCGGAATGCGCTCTCTCGCTCTCTCTCTCTCTCGCTCTCGCTCGCTTTCGCTCTCGCTCTCCGCGCAAACTGGAAGGGCGCGCAACAACGCACGCGCGCGGGGGCTGGCGGTGCGGAACAGCGGCGTGAGGTGACTCGCGAGGCGGTGGCGCTTTTAACCGCCGCGCGCGTCTCCAAGCGGCGGCGCGCCGCGCGCCAGCGCTGCTCCGCGCAAGCGTGACTGCTGCCAAAAGCGCGCGCGCCGCGTCACGCCGCGCTCCACACATCGGCAGCGCGCCAGGCGCGCCAGCGCGCCAGCGCGCCAGCGCGCCAGCGCGCCAGCGCGCGCCGTGTCGCTCGCGCCGCGTGGCCACGCGTGCGCGCTGCGCACGTGGCCGCGTTGCTGGCGCGCGCGCGCCGCGCCTGACCGTCCGTGTGCAAGCTGCTGGACGGTGCGCGCGCGCGCCGCGTAAGCAACTTGCGGCTCGGAGTCACTCCCCACCGCGCTGCGCCTCTCCGCCCGATGGCGCGCGCGCTCGCGCAGCGCTCGCGCCTCTGCTCTGCCCGCCGTGCGCCGCCGCCATGACGCTGCTCTTCCTCTCGCCGCCGCTCCCGCTACGCGCGCCGCGCACCCGCGCGCCGCCCGCCGCCGCCGCCGCCGCGCCGCCGCCGCCGCCGCCGCCGCCGCCGCGCCGCGCGCGGAGCTGCCGCAGTCGCCGTCGCCGCCGCCGGCCGTGTCTCCCCGCCGCCGAGCGCGCTGCCCGCCCAAGCGCCGGTGGAGAAGCACGAGCTCAAGCTGCTGAAAATCGCGCCGTCTCAAATAAGCTTCACGGACGACAGCGCGCAGCAAACCATCTTCGCCGCGTTCATCGCGCTGGGCGCCGCGGCGGTGCTGCTGCCGCCGCTGCTCAGCCCGCCGCCGCTCGTGCAGACGGGCGTGGCGGGCGCGGCGGCGGCGGCGCTGGCGACGTGGGCCGTCGACGCGCTGTCGCTGGACGGCGCGCTGCAGAAGGCCGGCTGGCTGGCGCTGCAGTCGCGCCGCCGCGTGGCGCGCCACGAGGCGGCGCACATCCTGGTGGCGCACCTGCTGGCGCTGCGCGTGCAGCGCTCCACATGCCGTCCGCGCTGCGCGCGCTGCGCGGCGAGGCGCCGGCGCCGTCATCGCGACCGCGGCGCCGATGCGTCGACACGTGCGCCGTGGCGGTGGCCGGCACCGTGGCCGAGATCCGCGCGTTTGGCCACGCCAGGGCGGCGTCGACGACATTGAGAAGGCGCTGCGCGTGGGCGGCCGCTGGCAGGTGGTGTACTGGGGCGTGGTGGCCGCCGACCTGCTGCTCAAGGAGCACGCGCGCGCGCTCGACGCGCTGGCGCTGGAGATTGCGCGCGGCGAGCAGCGCGTGGACGCGCTGCTGCGCGTCGTTGACCGCCATGTGTAAAGCAGCCCTTTTGTAAGCACCTGCGCTGTAAACTTTCCTTTGTAGAGTCTACAATGTACACCCCCAACCCCGCGCCCCGTCCGCCCGCGCGAGCGCGTACAGCTGCCGCCCCCCCCCCCGCCGCCCGCGCCGTCCCGCCGCCATGATCTTCGAGAAGACCGCCACCACCGTGTCGCTGCAGCCAGCGCCAGCTCTCTCGCCAGCGCCCCGTCACCATCCTGCTTCTGTACGCCGTCGTCGCCTTTGTCGTCGCCGTCGTCTCGTACAATGTCACCTTCTCCATGGTCTTGCTCCCGCTCGCGTCCTTCGCCTTTTCCGCGCTCGATCGAACGCCCTCGTACGCGCCTCACCACCGCCTCCTCCCGTTCGATACGCTGCCGCGCGCGGTGGGGCGCGCTCCCGCTGCATGACGCCGCGGCGAGCGCCCAGGTCAACTTTGCCTCGCTGCCGATGAGACGACCGGAGGCTGACCTCATGCTGTCTACCTCTCGCCCGAGGACGCGTACTTCGAATACGGCGCCAGTGGTACCACGCTCGCCGTTCCTTCCCTCGTTCACACTGCCTTTTCCGTCGACCACGACGTGCAGGTTTGCAAGGGAGTCGATGCGGAAATGCATCGCCACAAGCATCTCTCGCACACCTTACGCGCGTTTTGCGTGCCGGTAGCGCCCGGCCCGCCGGCTGGGGAACAGTCTCGCCGTTTGAAGAAGGCTCGTACGCCGCCTTTCAGAACTACGTTGATTTACCGCGCTCAAACCTCTCCGACCAGCTATTCATAAGTTCTTATCAATGGTCGTGCTCGCGTTGCATGCGCGTGCGGATACTACCACAACTCAAACCTACAAGCTTAGTTTTCTTTCATGACTTCTTTCTGCGACCGGCTCATTACGCTGCCGTCCTTCCGTTCTACCACGAGGTTGCGCGAGTAGTTGCACATGGACTGTCAGGGAATACCGACGAGCCTATGGGCTTGCTAGTGCTACGGCCTCGCGAAGAGTACATCCGTTCGGACGTTTCCATTTCTCGCATTAATGCCATCTACGCACAGTACACTGAGGAGCAACCCAGCGAAGCGTCCACACAAATTGAAATTGCGTATGATCACGGTCTCCTGCAAAGCGATCGTGGCGCTTTCCGTACGTCGCGTTTAGACGACAATTATCTCGACAAACCACGTACATGCGCATATTACTCGATCTTGTTGCTATTCCGTTTGTCATTCTTACGTACATGGTGCTTCGTGACATTTTCCGAAAGGTCTTCCTGGAGGGCCTTGTCCACGGCCAGTCCGCGTGGGCACCGGTTACTCAGCGGTGATATTCGAGCGGCCACCAGCTGGACGACAGGCACCTCCGGTGGGTGCTTGCCGCTAACACCAAGTCAAATTCAATGCCGGTCACGAGTGGCAGAACACAACTGACTTCTTCTGTAGGTGGCAAGGCCGAGTAACTAATTAACCAGTTTGTCTTATTTGTTGTTGATGCTAGCTGAGCGAATACAAAACTCAATATTATGTTCGTAGTACTGATGTTGTGCCTCATCGTGAGGATACAACGTATAATAATCACGGCTCCATCCGCGCGCACAATCCTCACAAAACATCGGCCGTCGTCCATGAGGTGGGTCATGAGCGGGTGCTTTTTGTTGTGCTCAGTTTCGCGTATGAATTGCTTCTCGGCTTCTGAGCAATGCGAAATATCCACTTCTTCAAGCTGTTCCTCGCCAGTCAAAACGACCGACTCCTCCGAGAATTGTCTAGTCGGACCCCGCTCCGAGCATCGTGTTGGGCGCTGTGCTCGGCGTGCGATACGGGTGCGGAATTGGGTGGCTTTGCGGTCGGGCTGTTGTGCTTGGGTGGCATGAAGGTTATTTGCGTTTAGATTGCGAAGTGCGGAACGATTTATTTTCCGATCGCAACACCTCCTTCAAAATCTTCTTCCTCTTCCTCTTGGAAGGCGTTTCCTTCACGGGGGCAGGTGCGTCTTGCATTTCGACGTCGGGCTTGAATACTCGAACCTTTTTCGTTTCGAACAAGGAACATTTTCGTCATCATGGTGCGAGGAACGACGACGTTTGCGACAAGAAGACGGTGTCGGGACGTAGCGCTTTCGCTTTGAGTGCGACGAATTGACGCGACTGTGCGACTTTTTACGAGCATGTTGTCCCAAAGGAGTTGACGGGCGTGGCTTCCCGCTCCAACATCACTCCAAGGCTCGCTTCCGAGAGGCGACCGTGCGTTCTCTTTTTCGCGGGCCGTTCCTCTGCGCGGTGAGCACGGGTTGGCGTCGTCGCTGAAAACATGACGGCTTCCCCTTTTCAAGCCAGTGAAGAGGATTCGCGGAAGTTTCGGGCTACTCTGATGCTTTGGAACCGTTTAGTGGCTGGGGTCTGAAGGTCTTGGAATGACGGTGCGGTCGAAGGCGAGCTCAGTCATGCGGGGAATGTTGCACAGCGACATGACTAAGGGCGTAGGTTGGCATCGTTGAGCGATGAACGGTCACCAGAATTATGATTCGCCTCGTGTCCCACCATTTGGGTGCACCTCGGCGGGCCATGTCAACCCGCGAGAGCTGCCATTCCAATTGTTATTTTTTAGAAAGAATTCCGTAATAATTAAAACACGGGTACAGGTCGGACACAAGTTGAACATTTGTCCAGGTGTCGCATTGCGTGATATGTAGTTTTACTTCGTGTCATACACGCCTCCAGCTGATGGAAGCAGTGGGCGCGGCGAGCGGAGCAGATCCGTAACACCAGGGGTGCGGACAGTCGACGCACTGTGAAGCAGTGTTGCACGATATGAATAATATTTACGTAACTGTACACTGGTGTATAGAATTGAAGATCTTACGAGAGGCAGTGAGCATATGATTTGTGCAATCATAATGCCGACCGTCCGATGAGCTGTGATTATTTAAGGCGATCTCATCGCCGAGCTGTGTAACTCACCGTGGCCATGTCTATTTCTCGTTCCAAGAAATTCCCCCAATCTTCAAAGCGGTGGCGTCTTCGAGTATTACACGACCTCAGCGTAATCGCTGAAAGCACACAAACAGCAAAACCCCAATCCTGTGGGAGTCATTCCCATCTGAGAAAACGCTGCACAGTTGGATCGACTCTCTTAGACCACTGAAAAGCCCACGAAAAACGATTATGCCGCGGTAGTCAGTGATTTAAACGCTGAAAGCTTCAAGGGCGAAGGTAGTGTTTCGAACGGGTCCGCATGTGCCAGTTACCTACTTCGGGTATTTCAAGCCGCTGGTGACGCGTTTCTGAACAATTTGAGGCTGAAGACCAGCACTCTGCAAAGGAGTGAGAAACCTGAACGCTGCCGGCGTTTGGACTGAGACTGAAATGGCTGCTTGTCATTATTCGTACTGGTACAGACAATGTCGAGGTGTTTGGACGCATTCTGTTCTGGTGGAAGACTTCTTTAGGGCGAGCTCGGAAGTGCTTTCCATGCAAGCCAATACTTTCGCGACATTACTGAACAGGGCGTTGCGATTGCGCGTCAGATGTCTTTCCTTGTGAAGCAGGGGCATGACGCCGTCTTTTCAAACTCCTACCGTACCGCGCGAGAGGCTCTTAGTACCAAGCTGGAAATTGAAGCGGCAAAGCAGCTCGCTAAAGCGAGGATCGAGAAGTCAAAGAAATGGAAGGGTGGCAACAGTGCCACCCCGAGTGAATAATGTCACAGGACGACACATCCGCCACAGCGTGTTTCAGGGGGAAGAACCTCTGTGGCGGAAAACCTCCCAAAGGCCGACGCATGGAGTCCATTGGGGCTTCGGAGTTCATGGTCGTTCGATAAGGTTTGGGATTCGCGACATGCCCACCAAGCCGTTCGTGCAGGCCCTCGAGCTTGGAGACATTCCCCAGACAGAGGAGACAAGGCATTTGCCTTGAACGACCTCAACGAAAGAGTTCGCACGGGAATATACGAGGAAGTATCGCAAAACTACGCCAAGTCCTGTGCGGATCGCGGGTGCATGATCTGGTCGGCATTCACTACGTGAACCGGCGAAGGGAACGAGAGAAAGGGGTCGCTTCGTAGTGAACTTTCACAGACAGAGTATGCACTGGAGGAAAGGTGTAGTGCAACCCGTGAGCGGGAAAAAGATGTAGAGCAACGCATTTTGCGTGGTTATCAGGATGATGCGCCTCATATACTCAGGGAGTGATACGAGGATGCACTCGAAGAGTTATGAGTTGGACCCAATTTTGGCGGTTACTTTTGGAATGGCTTTCCCACAGTTACCTTTAATCAGGGTTGCCATTGCTGGCCAATACCGCTAGGTGGACGCGTGTACTACACCACCGTGTGTGTGCATATTACGGGACAATAGGTAGTGCACCTGAGGTGCCTGACACTGGGCTAGCCACGTGTACGGACCCCTGCGGGTGTGCACCACGTGTACATAGTTAGTTTAGACCTACTTAGGTGAGCTCGACCTCGTCGTCGCCAGCACCTTTGTAAGTCAACCCGAGCACTTCTAAGTGAACTCTTTGTCGAGTAGCGCTCTCCTGAGTGGACTCTACACGAGTGAGGCTCTGGCGCCAACCGCCTACGTGGGTTATCACTCTCGCGAGTATAGCCACGTCTGTTACGGTGGTCCTACCCTCTCGGTACCTTTGAGGAACATCTGTCGTTGATGTCGGGACCTGAGGGTCGTACCGAGGAAGTATAGGACTAGATTACGAAGTGATCCGACTCTGTATAGAGTTTTGCCGTGTTTACGGAACCCGTGCATTACCGTTGGAGGATCTCGCCCCGCTCCGGGCACAGTGCCGAGGAGGCCCTACCCGTCGCGTGTGGGGTGTTGTTTGTTGTTGTTTTCTGTTGCTTTCCCTCTCGGACTACAACCTGTCGTTGGTCGTGTTTCATCGTTGCCGATACCACCCCATCTCTGGAGTTTCTCATCGTTTCCTCCCACGTGGCCTATCACCTCTTAGGTATAGCCGTTGCCACTTCGGCCTTACAACCGAGTTACGGTGGTACAGAGGCTCTGTCACTGGTCTGCCATCTCTCACGAGAGGGACCTTCGGACAGTCTGGTGGGTTTCACTCTTCCGAGTTTGCCCCACAAGTGGTCTCCCGACCTAGAACCGTTTTAGGTCACTGTCGTGGAATTGACTTGATTGTTGACGGATCACCGTTTTCTGACAACGATCAGGGGACTCTTTAGAGTTTTGGAGGTTGACAACTTTTGAACGTGAACCGCTGACGTGGTGGTTTACCGAGAAGGTTTATTGAGTTTTCTTGTTCTTTGGGGACTCGTGTACGAGTTTAAACTGGATCATCTGGATCAGATTGCCTACTGGTTTCCAGTATGCCGCAACCGCCTCGAGGTTCTCGAGCTGGTTCAGCGCGGTCGTCAGCTGCGGTTCCACCCGTTGCACCGACGTCCCGGTCTATCCAGATGAGGCGCAACCCTCTTGAGGTCGTACCCCGCCCCCGGAGAACGCGCTCAGTTACGGAAGCACCTAAGGAAAACGTGGGTTCTGCTCAACCCGTCGTTGAGACACCATCCATGGTTAACCCTAACGCTGCTACCGTAGCCGAGTTGGCTAGGTTGGAATCCGCTTGGATATTAATCACGCTGCTCACGTGGAACTCCTACAGGATGTTACTCGTGAGGGACGCAGGTTGATAATGCCCAGGTGAGGGATGTCTCAGGAGACTTACGTCTTCTGAGAAGGGACGTGAATTCCATTATGGAAAATCTGGGTACCGCAGACGTCCTTCGTCGGAGTACAGGGGCATTTGTCGAGGAATTGCGCACGCGATGATCGGTCGATTCGTTCGCGCTTGGAACGCTGGGAGGATACAATCCGTATGGAATGAAGCTGTGGGACGCACAGGTTCCTCAAGAAATCCATCTGCGGATGAAGACATCGTTCGTTGAAGCAGAAACGTCGACACTCAAAAGAGTTCACTATGATCGATTATCGGCTCCTGACTCGAGCGGCATGATGAAGACAGTTCGTCAGATTCATCTGATAGTGATGACAACCGTCATAGGTCCGTTCGACACGGTCCGGAAAGCGACGCAGTCTACTAGGCAGTGAACTGAGATTTTCACGCGTGAAAAGGACGGGCGCCACTTGGGACTCAAAGAGTTTAAGGCCGACGGACCCGCTCTACACCAAAAGCTGTTGTCGTACCGCTATTAATCGGTTGNAGATCATCTGATAGTGATGACAACCGTCAAAAGGTCACGCGTTCGCCACGGTCCGCAAGCGAACGCAGTCTACTCAGGCAGTGCATGAGTCACGAGTGAAAGGACGGCGGGCCAACTTGGGACACTCAAGAGTTAAAGCGACGCCCGCTCTAACACAAAGCTGTTTGTCGTACCCGCTGATTATCGGTTTGGAAGATGTTGACTTCGAATCGCTCCTCGCGAGGACGCGGTAGGTGACAGGACTACATTCGCAGGTTGAATGTTACCCCTGAAACAAGGAGCTCTCGGGACAGATCTATCCTTATCTTGGATTTCCTTGCAGGTTCGTCCAAGGAGGCCGATATACTGAGGTATGAGTGAAGCACGGCCCATTATGTGCACTGCCGTACTTCCTAACAGGGACTGCGGAAGATCAGTACAACTCAGTTCGAGGAACCTCGAGAGCCTCGGAAGAGGAGTCACGTGTTGGCCGGAAGCCGTGAACTACCTTCTCAGGTCGTACGCGACTTCCAACGCGATTTACAGCGCTACTCTTGCTGTTCGCGACACTAGACAGAAGAGTGGAGAATCTGAAACGGTTTATTCAACGCGGTTGAACAAAGCGTTTCACCGATGTGGTAATGTGTATTCCGCACAGGAGCGGTGTACCATGTTTGTTGATGGTTTGGACCCCACCATTCGGTCGTTGGTCGCTCGCCGACGCGAGGAAAAACGCCGAATGACGTACCTAGAGTTGGTTAATTACGCCCCAGAGCGGAAGGAGAGCGTATCGAGCCCGCAACCCCGGGGCAGCGCCGCTCGAAAGCGCTACTCGCGGAGAGTTCGTCACCATCGATGTCGGTTTTGCGACGTGAAACCGCTGTCGGTGATGCTGATAACGTCCACTTCATCGAAGTAACCCCGATTCTTACGGATCTAACGGACCTGCCGTCACCTCGATTCCGAGCACGGAAGAGACCCGCATTGTATGCCCAAGGTGTCCGGGTGCCTGCAGCCCGCTGCTTACGCTAACAATTCGTCGCGTCTGAACCGTCCAGGGTGGAAGGACACAGCACCACAACGTCGAGTGGACAATCGCCCTCGCGACAAAACCGGCCTCGGTCATATGTACAGTGCTACTTCCAGGTCACGTATCGACGCAGTGCGTATTTCCGCCGTCGCACAGGCCAAAATTATTGCGTATTACGACGCCCTCACGCCCGAGAAAAGGAATCTGTTCCACGAAAGGAATATGATAAGGCCAGAGCTGAACTGGATTACCGGTTCCGGGTTATGCTCAGCCCTCCGTTCCGGACAGGCACCTTCGAACCAGGTTCAAGGCGAAGTACCCACGCATGGGGTTCAGTTAGGCCCCGACGGAGTTACGCACCGAATTCGGTGAGCCCCGTTCAGGAAAAACTGACTTCAGGAGTTTCCCCTACGGGAGGGGCGCCTTCCGAGCCGAAGTTGAAGGCGCCCGAGGCGTCACAGCTTCGCTCCCCAGCTGTTAGAATCCTTTCAAGGATAGCGGCTAAACTGACGTGAGCTCAGAACACCTTTCGGTTCTACGTCGTCCGTGGATACGGTCCCGTAATCTCCGTATTCCGGAAGAGTTCTTGTGATGGCCAAGAGAAACTACAAAGTTTATGCCGATCTTGGCTTGTCTAACCAGTTCATGGTTCGACAGTTTGTCTGTGTTGGATACAGGAGCTGCACCGAACCTGATTCACCTTGAGTTGGTGCCACCCGCGCTACGGGATGAAATTCGTCATGGTCCAGGTTTGGACATCGCGGATGCCAACAATAACCCGTTGCGTACTCTTGGGTACATACCTCTCATGGTACGATTAGGAACCTGTATGGTTAAAGTGGATTTCATGGTTTGCAAAAGCATTGCCGCACCGGTGATACTCGGTTGTGACTTTTGTGATCGTTTTGTTGAAGCGATTCGACCTCGAGCTCGAGTTGTTACCATGGATGATGGTTCCGAAATACCGATTGTAAGGAAACCGCTAAAGAGAGCTACACGCAGCGCGTCCCGCTTCCCTGCTGCACAGGAAGTTCCAACCGTCGACCCGGTATCATCTAAGCTCCATGTGGCTCATGCCATCGCAATCCCTGCGCAATCCCAAGTTTGGGTCACCATAACTACTAAGCAGTCTGGTCTACGTGTGGTACAACCATTGCCATCATTGTATGATCAAAAGCAACTCGCTTTGGCGAACGGGAGTAATCTCGGTGGAACCCGACAAACCATTCAGAGTTTTGGTCGCCAACTTTGGCACAACCCGACAGTGGTTAGCTAAAAACCAAATCCTTTGTACCACTCTCCCACACCCTGCTGCATCGTACCGACGAAGATACCCGTTGGGATGTTCTCGGTATAACCGATGCTAAGGAGTGGGAGGGATCGCGGAAACCGCTTTTACCGCATCGGTTACCCGGCGAGCGAAGTTACCAATCGCTGGCACCCACCGAGGGTAAAGCGTTGCCACCAGGAACGGAAGATACAGACCCTGTCAAGGAAACTGGAACAGTTGAATTTTGATCATGTACCTGAATCTCATAGAGGTAAGCTAAGAGAAATGTTGAGGGAGTTCACACCCATGTGGGATGGATCCCTTGGGACAATTGGAATCACGGAACACCGTATTGACCTACTTCCAGGTACTAGCCCCATTTCCCAACACCCATACCGGGCTGGTCCCAAAGCTAGGGAAGAAGAGCAATCTCAGGTTGAGAAGATGTTACGCGCTGGCGTCATAGAGGCAGCTCAATCCGCTTGGGCCTCACCCGTGTGCTAGTTCCAAAAGCGGACGGATCATGGCGATTCTGTATTGATTACCGTCGTCTAAATTCGGTCACCGTCAAGACGTTTATCCATACCAGGATGGACGAATACATTGACTCGCTTGGGATTGCTACAGTGTTCACCGCCTTGGATGCCAATTGGGGATACTGGCAAGTTCCGATCCGTGAAAAGGATAAGGACAAAAACTGCTTTTGTGTGCCACCAAGGTTTGTACCGGTTTAAACGAATGCCGTTCGGATTAACCACGCACCGGCTACGTTTCAACGTGCTATCGATATCCTCTTGGCTCGATTGAAGTGGAAGACCTGCTTGGTGTATCTTGACGATATCATAGTGTTCTCCGATAACCTTGATGACCACCTAACACACGTCCAGGACGTCATGTTGTCGACAAACAACACAGATGTTGTTGTGCTCGGACAGGGAGCGCTGGCTATCCTGTCTGTCCACGAGGACTCTGAGCGGAGGGAAACGCGAGCAACGACACAGGTTGCTTGCTCTTGCAGTATGCTTTACTGTTGCGACTAGATTCTATCCGGGCTAGAAGGCGACAACGAGCCTAGCTGGACTGCTAAGTAGCTACGCAAGTTATCCGCACAGTGCGATGGACTAATTCGATACCATAGTGTTCGAAGAGTATCGACAAAGAAGATGTAATGTCGACGCAAGTAGTCACGGACTTGTAGGATCAACAGTCGGCATTTTTCAAGACGTCGACATTACGACTGTCGAATGTTCTCACTTGACCTTATTATCCACTGCTGGACAGGAACTGTGACCTTTCCAGTTTCCAGTAATTCTTCTAGCGGATGACAGCGAGTCAACTTCGTCAACCATCTGCTGGATTGTCAGAGCTGCGATCCAGCCAATGTCGTCATTTCGAAGCAGCTGTACGCCTCACGCGCGCTTGTATGTCCAGCATTAAACGTTTCTCAGATGTAGTTGTGCTCTTGATGATTGTTTTGAAGACCGAATCGCTATCAGTCAGCATTACAAGAGGAATATGTTGCTTGAGCATAGACTGCAGTTCTCGTTTGAAAAGATAGGCGAGATCAAATGCGTCTGAAAAGCGTATAGTTCAGCTCCCATTACTGAACGAACTCGGCGGCGGCTCTTGTAGCTGGTATAGTGTACGATGTTGTGGTGACCAGTGTGATCACAAAGTGCGATTAAATAACCGAGTTGTGAGTGTTGCGAGGGTGTATTCGCAAAGAACTATCACTGTACACCCTAATATGCAACGTCTTCAAATCCAAACGCCTTTGTAAGATACCGCGGTCTGCAGAGGCGTGTATGCGGCGGATCAAAATGTTAATCTGATCAATGTAGGGCTTTCCGAATTGGGCTTCAGTTACTTGGGCGAGGAGGTTAACGGTTGCAGCAATGTCAGGCCTCGTATGAACTAACCAAGCAAGTTCTTGACGTTTCGAGCGGAACTGAGGGAACGTGGCAGTAGCTTCAAGGAGTTCGATTCGAGAGGCAAACTTGGTCTGCTGAAGTTTGTAACCATTATCGCTGTTTGTGATATCAATTCCGGCAAACCTGAAATTGTCGTAGACGCGGGGCTTGGAGTCAAATCTTGTTTCCGTAATGCGGGAGGAGTTGTCGAAAGAAGCGGTACCGGTACTGATTGTATCATCTACATACGCGCCTGTTAGTCCTTCTAGTTTGTCATGGACGACTTTGAAAAATAGGGACAGGTCTCCGGGGGTCGGCATCATCATCAGGTCTTGGCGAAGGTGATTTGCAAAAGTACGATTCCAGTAGTCTCCTGAATCGCTTAAACCGTAAAGAGGTTTTAGCAATTTGAGTAGTTTGTCCTCTGAGAGGCAGAATTCGGCTGTCGGGCGTATGTATATGTCCCGCATGAGCTTGTCAGCAGATTGTAGATATGCTTGGGACACGTCTTGGGACCATACAGGGAAACCAAAAATAGCTGCTATCGCGATAAGTAGACGAATTGAAGACTGTTTCAAGGTGGTGCTTTGGTGTACTAATCGCAGCTTCTCGGAGTCGGTATGTCCTTGCACAATGAAACGAGCTTTGTAAATCTCGTTATCAGAGTCTGTGTTCTTGATCGATAGAGCAAACCGGCCACCAAGTATGTTGTGCGGTACAGTAGGATCAAGTTCTTCACGGCAAATGACTTCGTACACACCACGTTTGGCAAGGCCGGCGAGCTCTTGAGCTTTAGAATCGTCAAAAAGCTGAAGGTTGCCACGGAAGTCAGAGGGGCTTAATATCTCTGTGATGTGGACCGAAGGAACCGAATTCGACCTGAAGCAGTTCAAACCTTGGTGAAGGCGACTCAACTCATCATCACCTACTTCTGTGGGATCTGGGAGCACGTGTGCTATACTGTAATGAGCCGTTCTTCCGTCCACGTCCACGGAAACTTGTTTACCCACCAACTTTAGGATAGTGTAGGGGCCAGTCCAGTGTTTCAACTTTTCGTCGTAGACCAAGACACGTTGACCTGGTTCCAAGAGGTATCTGGTGGCGGGCGGGATTTTGGAGCGAAGGGCCTGTTGAATGCGTAGTTTGGCAGTGATGGAGGCCATTTCGCGTCGAGCTGCTTCAAGGGCACGTAATCGCTCTTGTTGATTTGGAACTGTGGATGTGGGGATGGGAAAACGGGGCAATGTTCCGTACACAAGTAACGATGGGACGAGTCCTTCGGGTCCCATTGTGTCATTGATACCTTTCACTGCGTAACGAAGGGCAAGATCCGCGTCTAGAGACGGGCATTCATGGCGGACGGTGTTGAATATCCTCCTGAGGGAGCATGGTAACGCTCACCTGATCCAATGCTGTTGTGGGATTGGACGCCTGAAATGCGAAGTTCAATGCCGTATTCCATTGTGCAATTTCCCCAATACTTAGAGGTGAATGCGGAGCCGCGATCTACACGCATGACTGAGGGAAAACCAGTATAAGTAGTGACCCAGGCTTCCAGGAATGCGTCCCAAATGTCCTTCGCGGATTCCCCTTTGAGAATCACGGCATTCTGGTAATGCGTTTTGCGTATCGACGATGTGAAAGGACAGGTATTCGTTTCTTCTTACCATACTTCAGAAACATCAGGTCTAGGGCGATCTCCTGATTGAACTGAATGTTTTCCTCGGGAATAGAAACACGGAAGCGAAAGGGTCGGGAGGAGAACCGCTGGCATGAAGCACACTTGTTCGAAATGTCTTGCAAAAGACGTTTGGTATCCGGCGAAAGATCATCGGGCTTAGAGCGTTTTAAGAGGTTTAGGAGCTTTCCGGCGCTAGGATGGAAAAAGTGTTCGTGTAGCTTCTGTAGTTCGGATCGAGTGTAGAGGATTGACGGTAAGCTCCATTCCAAGAAGAGGTGTCTGTGCTTGCGTTTAAGTGGTAGCACCATCCTGCACGATGATGAACGAGCTGGTTTGTAACGTTGTTTGGGTAAAGTCCAAAACGATCCAAAACTTCTAGTCCAATCAGAAAAGGAATGTCCGCGGACACAACGTCAATGTTGATTGAGATGAAGGTGCCGTCTGGGGTGGGTATGCGGGCGGGCATGTTTCCAAGGCTGTTTCTGTATCCGTCCCCAAACTTGAAAGCATAAGGAGAAGGAGATAGTTTCAGCTTCAATCCCGCTGACGTGCAATAAGCTCGTGCTTGTGCCAAGTCGCAAACGGATTTGTGCGCACCTGGATCGACGCATGCTCCTTCAAAGACGCTTGAGGGTACTGTTTTCCTGTGGGACTTTTAGCACTGAAGTTCAGTACCTCTTTCACAATACGTCGCGCAAATGGAGATTGTGGGGTTGCGTGGGAGCTTCTGCGTTTGCGCAACGCCCATTTTGGCGCGTAACAGGTTGAGTAGTTCGATGAAACTGGGAGCGATGAGCGTCGGGTGGTTTTGTGGGCCTTTGAGTGGGGAAAGAGCGGCCATTGCGATCCCCAATTAAAAACCCTCATCCGTAGAATTATCGTCATTACCATACGGAGCCGGTGCGGCAGATCGTGCCAAGTCCGCATTGCTGATGAGGGACGTCTGGATCTTGGCCAAGAGGCTTTCCGACTCTGGGGTTTCATTATGATAGTCTGTAGAGGGCGCTGTGTCAGGCTCAACCAGAAGAGTTTCGGCGAGTTGATTCATAACAAAAGCGCCTTCAGGATCGTCAATTAAGTTGACATCTTTCGTCCTGTTTCGCTTTAACCAGCTTCTGGCCTTGTCTCTGTTTCTCCGTATCTTGTGCTCATTGCGGGGTTCAGTGCATATGAAAAGTCGGCATCCTTGCTTCTCACAATTCCAGCATGCGGCTAGGTTTGAAGGGAGCTCTACTCTGGGCTTCCTTCGGCCGGGGCCATGACGGTGTCGAGGGAAGGTGGCAGCGGGTTTGAATGTGGATGTACTGGATGGAGTTCGTCCGAAACGACCTTGTCCAGAGAAATTGACGGCGTTCTCAGCATATGCGTCTGGATCGTCCTGAGAGTAGTTCACAGTAGACATCTTTTGTCTGTACTGCACGTCGTCGGCGGAAGACGAGTTGTCGGGGGTGTTCATACGTTTCTGACCTTCTGTAAATTGACGATTGTTCAGCTCTGCGCTGAAAAGCTCTGACATGAGAGCCCTGTACGGAAAGAGCTTCGAGTTGGTCTGAGACAGAATATGTCGAGCCCAAGGTATTCCCTGTACTGCATTTGCGAGTACCTTGCGTTTATGGCGATCTGTCCGGTCCTCGACGTGCGCCATCGGAGTGAGACGGTCAATCTCTTTGATCAGGGCATCCAAGGCTTCTCGCGGTAGCCTATCATCTTTCATGAACTGTGAAAGATGAAGAGAGTCCAACTTGGAAGACATATCTTCTCGTGAGGTTGGTGAAGAGTACCGCTCACTGAAGGCACCAACAATAGATCCCCAAGACATCTGTTTGTCACGAATCTCCTCTCGATAGAAGTGAAGAGCATCTCCACCCAACGAGTAGTGTAGATATTGGGAACGATCACCGCCTTTCACCTTCTGATCGTTACAGTAGTCCATGAAGCAAGCGATGTGATCACCCCAATCTTCCTCTAGATCACCAGTGAATTTGTCGCGGCGAGTGCGGTAACGAGTGGAGAAAAAAGAGCAACGTTTGTTCTCGTACTGATCTTCCGAAAGATCAATTGCAACCTGCGCAGATGATTCACCTGCAGGAGCAGGGGTGGATGGATCCTGAAGTCGGAAGGGGAGTTGTGCTGGAGAGCCTTGGTTCGATGGCGAATACAGTACAACGTCACCATTACGAATCGCATCCAAGTAGTCCATTGCACGCTTGCGCACATCTGCATGTTCATCATCGTTCCAAATGGCAGCAATAACTCGCTTACCAATTAGAGTTCCGGTTTCTGCGTTTCGTGGTATAACTACTTCTCTCGTTTCCAAAAAGGTGCGAACGCGTTTGTAAATGTCGTAGTTGCTGACAATACTTGGGTTTACAAATTGCATAGCACCAAGATCTCACGAATAGCGGCCAGTAGATCTTCTCCGGTCAATACAGGCGTAGTGGACATGTAGCCCTCGAAGAGGTTCTCAAGTCCACGTTGTACGTCATTCAGAAGACGAATCGTGCCAAACAGTTTTGCGGACGCGTTCGACATGATCAGATAAATTGTTTGGTTGTTTGCTTTGATTCGCGAATGTCGACAAACAACACTGAGATGTTGTTGTGCTCGGACAGGGAGCGCTGGCTATCCTGTCTGTCCACGAGGACTCTGAGCGGAGGAAAACGCGAGCAAAGACACAGGTCTGCTTGCTCTTGCAGTATGCTTTACTGTTGCGACTAGATTCCTATCCGGGCTAGAAGGCGACAACGAGCCTAGCCTGGACTGCTAAGTAGCTACGCAAGTTATCCGCACAGTGCGATGGACTAATATCGATACCATAGTGTTCGAAGAGTATCGACAAAGAAGATGTAATGTCGACGCAAGTAGTCACGGACTTGTAGGATCAACAATGAGAGTCCTCAGGGACGCGGGCATTACGCTGAAACTCAAGAAGTGCGAGTTCTTCACAGATTCTGTCAAATACCTAGGGCATATCATTCGACCTGGACAGCTCTCAGTTGACGCAGTTCGCTTGAAGTCGCTGAAGGAAGCGAAACACCCTACGACACAAACGGAACTCCGCAGTTTTCTGGGTCTTTGTAATGTTTATCGGCGTTTTGTCCCGAACTTCGCAGATATTGCGACCCCCCTTAACCACCTTTTGAGAAAAGGTCAACCAGTTCAACTGGAACCCCTAGGCGACGCGGAAGCGTCTGCCTTTTCGGCATTAATTGACGCAGTAACGTCACCGCCAATCTTGGCTTTGCCTAAGCTAGGACTTCCATTCGAAGTAGACAGTGACGCCAGTGCACACCAGGTTGGTTGCGCCCTGTTTCAGGTCACGAAAGACGGCGTGAGACATCCAATTGGATACTGGTCGCGATCCTTCAACGTACACGAACGTAACTACTCAGTTTCGGAGAAAGAGTGCTTAGCCGTTGTATGGGCTCTAACTACACTGAGGCCATATCTTATGGGCAACCATTTTACGGTACATACGGACCACTCATCTCTCCGATGGCTCATGGAAATCTCGGAACCATCAGGACGCTTGATGCGTTGGCGCTTGAGGTTATCGGAGTTCGATTTCACAGTTACGTACAAAAAAGGAACGTTGAATCTGCAGGCAGATGCACTCTCCCGCTTGGGAACAAATGCAGAAGCGGCACCAGTTGACGATCTGGACATACCATGCTTTATGGTGGAAGAACAAGCAGGTTGGGTCGAATCTTTGTCGGATGACATCTGTGACGACATCCTGCTCACTTCTGAGAAGTTGGATCCCTTGACTGGATCTTTTGTACCCATCACTCCCGAGGAGATGATCCGAGAACAGCAAACGGATGAGTTTTGTACGCGAATTCGCGCTCGTCTCAATGGAGGAGATCGTATACCTTTTCAGGTTAACGATCAGGGGTACCTGGTTAGGTTGGTTGAAGCGTATACCCAAATTGTGGTCCCATACTCGCTGCAAAACCGTGTGTTGGTCATGACACACTATGTGAAGGTAGGAGCCCACCCAGGAGGTCGAAAACTATACTTGACCCTGCGTAGGGATTTTTATTGGCCGTCAATGGCATTGGACTGCTACGCAGTACGACGCTCTTGCACCGAGTGCGCTAAGAATAACGTGAAACTTCGTAAGTACTCGAAGAAGTTAACGCTGTTCCCAGCACGGTCTCCTTTGGAGTTTATCGCTATCGATATCTTAGGTGAATTGATCAGAACCGCAAGAGGCAATCGATACCTTCTGGTTATCACCGATCGGTTCTCTAAGTTGGTACTGACAGTCCCGCTGAAACGGATTAGGGCCACCGTGGTTGCACAAGCTTTTGTCACCCACTGGGTCTTTGTGTACGGTCCACCGGTTCATCTATTATCAGATAACGGTTCACAGTTCACGTCGAAGGTTTTTCCAGGACGTCTGTCGGATCTTGAGTGTCAAGAATCTATTTACGACCACCTACCACCCCCAAACAAATGGTCAGGTAGAACGATTTAACCGTACCATGCTGAATGCATTAAGATCTTATGTGGCAGATCATCCTAAGGATTGGGATTTGTATACGGACGCTATTACGTATGCGTACAGCACCCAAGTCCACCAGGTAACGAAGCTAGCACCTTTTGAGTTGGTATTGTCAAGAGTACCGCCACCGGTTGCAATCGAGGCTCAAGAAACGCTTTCTACGTACCCGTCTGTTGGGTTATACAGGAACGCTTGGAAGGATTGGTTAACCAAAATGGTACCGGTCGCTCGCACAGCGATGGATAAGGCGCAGGCCGCTTATAAGCGCAACTTCGATGCGAAGGTTAAGACCCCATTACCAAAGGTCAAACCAGACGATATGGTATTTCTCCGCAAAGAATACTATAATCCGGAGAAGGAACACCGCCACAAGCTCTCGCCTATCGCGGAAGGACCCTACAAGGTTATTTCCGTCACGGACGATACCGTAGTATTGGATATCAATAATCTCCACGAACGGATATCGTTAGACCGTGTCGCGCTGGCCCCACCACCCTACGTTCACGTTAACACCCAACTGGGTGAAGCTACAGGGGACGAACAGGTCGTATCTTCGCGCCCTGCGACTCTCCGCCCTGATCGCGGCTTATCGCATCTACCGAAGTCAGAATCACCCACGCGGGTAGCACAACCCGTTGCGGGAGACGAAGAGGAAAACTCAACTAGAGTTGACCCCCCACCGGACGTCGTGGTCCCGTGCCACCGCCTAAGGAGGGGGAGGAAAGTACGGAACCCGTTACACCGGCGTCGCACGGTCACACTGTGTCGCAAGGTACCGCAACCAATCTCGCGGTCTCTACCGATAGCGTTGTGGTGCGCCGAGGCGCCGTACCTCGTGGTGATACTCCGTCGAGTTCGTTGAGCAATGCGCTGGAAACGACACGACCCACCCAGGGGGTACACACCGCTGTGGATAACGTAACCCCGTCGGGAACACCACAACTGAGTGAGGTCACCACCCGCAGAGCGGAGAAGACAGTATCTGTAGACCCGGGCTTCCCGGAGAACGCAGAACCGCAAGCAGTAGATCAGCTCAATGTTACCGACCGGTGTTAACCACGCCGTAGTAGGAGGAAACGAGAAGTCGTACTTACCCGCGTATTATTTGGGAAAACAACCTTGGAAAGGTGAAGTACGAAGTACGAGTTTGGAAACCGTCGATGGTGCACCCACGCCGCGTGGCAGAGGACTCATGACACACCCAAGTGGAGAGTAACACGTTGTGTGACGTGGTGACGTACGGAAAGCACCGCCGACGCGGGGAACTGCTGACAGTAAGTCGCCTGCGCGAGTACCACACGTGCACCGTGCACGATGTACGGTCGCCAACCGTAGGCGAACGGACACCTGTTAGGGTAACTCGTTACTCACAAGTGCCATCGCCTGGCCAACGAGAAGGCCGCGATATGCACCGTGATTGGTCAATCCGCCTCCATGGCGCACGAGCGAGACCCTGCCCGTTCTCCGTCGCACGTACGATCCTTCTGGATAGCAAAAGGGAGCTCAGAGTCCCGAAGCTACCGTTGGACGGTCGGAAGCTCAACCAAAACGAGCCGAAGCTCGTCAGACTCAAGAAGGAGAGTACTTCAAGAAGAACCTTTCAGGTTGAAGATTGGACGCTCCTGGCGTAAGTTGTAGTTTTCGCGCAGCGAGGAACTCCTAGTGAGTCGTGACTGGTTAAGTCCAAAGAGGAACCCCTCTAGAGGTTAGCCGGCCACCACCTCGCCACCCTCGAAGGTACGAAACCACAATGGGTGAAGGAGAGCAGTCAAACACCGAGGTGTACCCGCAGGAATACGTGATCGAACGTATCGTACGTCATGTTGTAGACCCCGATGGGACTGTACTGTACCAAGTGCAATGGTATGGCTACTCCGCCGAGGAGGACACCATGGAGCCGGTCGAGCACCTACCTAGGTCGAAGATCGTTTCATGCCACCGTCGCACTCGGTCAGCCTTGCCGTCCAACCTGGACCAAGCCCAGGTGGGATAAGAACCGTTCCCGGTGAGGAGCTTTCAACTATACCGCGATGCGGAAGACTCAGAATGGAGAGTTGACCCCTTCTGTGTGGGGATGAATGAAGGAAGAAGACCAATGAAGCGGTGAAGACTGAACTAGAAGAAGTGAGAAGAAAGAAGAAGAGCATACCGAAATGCCGGTTGTACCGATTTAAACGGTTAGAGTAGAAGAAGCACCAGAGAAGTGAAGTACACTTGAACACAGTGTGAGTGAAGAAGTAATCGAAGATCGATCAAGTTCGTGGAGAACAGGCAAAAGGGTGAAGGGAAAGTTACCACTAGATGGTTTTACTGTTTCTATCTTATACTGAGGACCAAGTCCTCCAGCCGTGCTGGTCATCTTACACCCCCGATGAGGGACCGGCACCGCCGCTACCGGAGGGACCTTGCGAAGGGTGCGGAACGGCGTAAGCCAGTATCCCTGCCATAGTGGTGAGATGATCGGGCACGATAATTCCAGCGTTCTGGAGACTGCGCGGCACGATCGCGAATGTTCGCCGAGAGTCTCCCGGAGCGACCGGAGCTGTCGGGGCGAAGGAACCGAGGAACGGTACGCCGCTACAAGGGGCCGGACCGCACCACCGCGGGAACACTCGCTTGAGCGGAACATTCCAACCCAACAGGAGCTGGGGTACCCCGCGCTGGCGTGCAACCACCCTGATTCGCCGCCCGTAGGTATTCGTTCACAAACCTCTGGTCCATGCTCGACGAGTGCTCCCGCCGCCCTCTCCAGCCAGTAATGCCATGTTCGGATGCATCCAGATCTTACTGGGGCGACCCAGTTGCACTGAAGCATGAACCCAATGGGTGATTGTCTGGAATCGACCGTGGCTTGGTTCGCTGGCCCAACTCGGCATACGCGCTAGTAAGTCATCGTACCCTCCCATGGTTGTTCGTATAAAAAGCTCTTCTGCCCTGTGCGAGGTGTCCTCCTACCGGGTGAGGCGGTCGTGGTGACGACGAGGACCTTTCCCGCGTTGTCGAAGAGGCACAGTTTCCCATGCGATCCATCGATAACATCCAAGATGTAATGGATCTCATCCACGGTTTCTCTTCGGACCCCAGGGAGTGTGCAAATCCAGCGAGCGGATACATGCCCTGGCGAGCATCGGCGGAATTTACCAAAACACGGTAGTTGTTCGTAAGCCTCCCAGAAAAGAAACGCTGGCTACGCGTGCCGCCCACTCCGCCGGCTAACGAGACCCTCCACCATCCTGAACGCGGATCGCTGATCAATCGGGAGCCGATTGAAAAAAGAAAAAAAAAAAAAAAAAGTAACTAAAGCACGGAGGCAGTTTTATGCAAACACCCTTTGGGTACCTCCAAATCACCGCCACCCATCTGGTAGAGGAGGGAACCGTCCCAACAAAGGCCTGGCGGTCTGTACCTCTCGGTCTCGATATTCGGGTACGGAATCAGATACCCCATGACGGGACGATGCTTCCGCTCAACCGGAATGCGGTTGACGAAC
>VCMS01000294.1:0-68634 GCA_022539475.1 Gracilaria domingensis
TCGTGCAGGGGTGGGGCAGGGTGGGCTGTCGGTGCGCTGAGTGTTCTAAGAAATTGGCGCGCTCGTTCAGCGAGCACAGACGTCTGACACTAGCGGCGCGGAGCGTAAACGCTGTGAATGACCGTGGTTAGGAGCGCGACGGTTCTGCCACGAAGGAGATAGATGCGTTCTCGGGCGCCGCGCGATAACGTTGTGCTGGTGACGCATGAGTCGGCCGTGCATAATCTTTAGTCACTGTAGCAGGCAAATGTACAGTATCCTACGCTTTCTCGGCCAGCAAGTAATAAACGGACAGTCTTTTGTAACGAATGGGACGTAACAGAATAGTAGGAACCTATCACCGCTACCATTGCCTGCATTAATTTTGATGGCGATCCTGCCCACACCCCGTGCTCATTCCATTGGACATGACATTGTACGCATATTTAATTTTGGGTTGAATAAATTAGGCACATTTTGGCCCTATTATGTCCAGAATCCACTGTCATAGGGATGTGCGTATAACACACTTTATACTCTCCCCTTTTCAGGTGCTCAAGATCTGCGCCGCACCTCACCACCACCTCCCTCTGCAAGCAAACTCCCTCACTACCTTCATACCTTCTCACCACAGCCCATGCCACAACTGTGGTTCCCCCGCTGCTCATTTCCATACACAGTCCCTCTCCTCTCTCGCCCAGCATTCAGAGGCGATGCAGACACAGGACTGACCCAAACCCGTTTTCTCACCCCAACACCTCATCAAGGATCCCACTCCCTCCCCGAAAAACAGCGCGCAGACTCAACAACAGCGAACCCCTTCCTTCCCCCCTTCTAACCCGCCCGTCCGATAACGTAGCATTCGCAGACCGAGACCCTTATCCTCCAGAAACAGCATTGCTCTCTCCCTACGCTCATCCGACGCAGCACAGATACTCAGCCGCATCACCAACTCGCCTCCAGTCTCCTTCCACAGGCTCATGAACGCCTTATTTTCCTCTCTCCACCCTCACACAAAGACCAAATCCATACCCTCGTCACCTACAATATCCTCCATCGCCACAAAACTCGAAAGCGTTCGCTGACGAGCTTATCAACATTCTCAAGCAATCCACCTTCCCTCTTCCCTCTTCCAGACCTCCATCACTTCCGCTGCCGAATGTCTGAAACTGCACTCCAAAATCTTCGAAGAAACAGTCAGCTCCATTGGGTTCACCTCAACCATCATCCATGACAAAACCATAACTTCTCCGCCACCCTCTACCTCAGGACCCCGTTCAGGTTCTCCTACACAACTTCGTCTCGCATCCCACAGCAACTCTTCTTCATCCAGTCAAACAAGCTTCAAGAACAGGAACTACCGCAATCGCACACCCTATGGCTTCGGAACTCGGCCGCCATGTCGTCCCGACTATCAAGAGGCATATCATGCATTCTTCGGACCCCGACGTCATCTGGCACGATCCCAGTATCACCGGCACAGACTCGTTCGTCGGTCTCGTTCAACTATATTCAGACAAGTCTTCCACCTCTTTGAAAATTCTTCTTACGTCGTATCCTCTTCACATCACCCTCCTCAATTTCAATGACTCCTTCCGCAGAAAGTGCATCACGTAAAACTACACACTCGTCGGATACATACCCACATCCTTCACCTCCGACTCGTCCTCCACTGACACAGATTCCTTGGAAGTCGCTCCCTCAACCCCCAGCGTGACCCGCATTGTGCGCATGCAGCTCGTCCAGGAGTCCCTAGAACCATCCTCAAACCTCTGTATCATATCGGTATGAAGGGTTTTCCCTTCCGCCGACGCCAAAGGAGTCCTTCGTCAATGCCATCCATCATCTCCAACTACAGCGCTGACATCCCCGAAGCAAGGACATTCTCGCAGTACTTCATGGCACAAAGCCAAGCAAACCCTGCCACCGGTGTCTCCTCCCTCGTTCAAAACTCAAACTCTACCAACCTACTCTCACAGAGCGAACCCTCTAACACACTTTGCAAACCAGAAAAAGACATGATGACCTACTTCTCGAGGCAGATTCTGCTCTCCTCTCCCATAGACACGGGTTGCAAGGAACCTCAAAGAAGAAGCTGCAGAACTTCTCCACTCCACCTCTCTCTCTCCATACAAGTCCTTTCTGGAATCTTACCCTCTTCTCAACATCTCTTCACTGCTCACTCCTTATTCAATCTTCTCCTTCGAGCCCCTTCACAACTTTCACCTTGGCATCTCTAAACTCATCAAACTCGCCACAATCGAACGCCTGAAGTCCGATTCTCTTCACACTTCCGTGGGCTTCAATGGATCCTCCAGGTCGTTTCGGTCCATCAGAACATCTATTCTTACTCACGCCAACTCCATCCTAGCTGACATCGAACGCTCGTTTCCGGCTCCAGGACTTCATATTGATTTCTCGACATCTGAAAAGGGTAAGTCTCTCAACGGCTTCTTCACCACTGACGGAATCAGAGGCATGCTAGAAGCAAAGAACTATCGCGCCCTCGACATGGTCTTCCCCTTCATCGGTGCATTCTTCGACCGTTGCTGCGGTGAAGTATCTCCCGCCCCAATAACCACCATTTTCACTCTTACGTCGATCTCGTCAATAACGTTCTTCACACCACACTGCCCCAGAATGGACTGATGATCGCTTACGCTCTTTGGAGACTCTCATCAAGAACTTCAAGACTCAAACTGTCTCAGTTTTGGGTCCATACCAGGCCTCCAACTTTCGTACTCTCAAATTCCATCTTCTGGATCATATCATTCCAGACATCCGTCGATACGGAGCCTCCATTTCGGTGATGCAGGTGTGTACGAGCACGCGCATCTCCTGTTCAAGAACCACTACCGCCGTACCTCTCGCAGAAGATCAACTGCGCATAAGGAAACAGTGGACTCATCCAAGAGTCGCAGGATTTCTTACACTCCATCTCGGTAAGGAAACACTTCTCCATGTCTACCAACTCGGCCAGTCGTTTGTCGCACGGTGTCCCTCCATGGTTCGTGATGGTAGTTCATTCTCCCTCTTCGACATCATCACGGCCGACAAGTATCTACGGTCCCATCCAAACGTCCCGTCATCTGCTCTCACAGATTTGTTCTCCAAACTACATTGCAGTTCATCAACCAAATCTCTCGCGACGCCCTCTCTTCCTTCCGTACCTAAGCTTAGAAACTCTTCAACCGTTGGACAACCCCCATGACATCAAAATCACCGTCGTTAATCGCTTACATTGTTTCTGGATTCTGCCCCTCGCTGGATGACTACGATCGTCACTTTCAATGCATTAGACTGCGAGAGCCGGAGGTCTCTTTGTGTGAACGTATTTTTGCAACCACTTCTTTCGGCCCTTCCAAGTCCCCAAAATTCTCTACCGTCCTGGTTAATGGAACTCCTCCTCCCGGTTGTGACTTCCCGACCGCATGGTATGCAAAGTCTTTGCCCTGGTTCGCTTTAGCAGATGTAACCAAAGCAATTCCGATTCTGAATTTGCCTTGTTCGCTTCTTCGAGGTAACGGAGCCGTTGGATAACATTGACGAATCCTTGAACTGCATTTCCCTCCGCTGGGCCACGAATGACGAGGAAGATCACACATTGCAAACCTCCAATTCTCTAAAACGGTCAACAACTGCATCTGTATTCCCATGGTTCGGTCTCGTCCCATTCTCTTCGATCAAAGGCTCGGTACACATCCTCCGACAAAACTATCCCGCACGCCCCTTTTCCCTACATTGCACTGGAAGTTCCACCGATTCTACATTAACAGATTCTATCGCAATCCCCGAGCTCGTTTACACTACTATCCAATCACCAAACTTTCGTAACGTAACCATAATGCATTAGTGACGTTCTATCCAATTCCCCTCATGTAATCCTTCTTGCACAGACCTTTCCCTCACATCCTCTCTGCAGTTATGTCGTAGAACATACGGTCTCCCCGACTGCAGCATCTAACATAGCAATCAGTACAGCTCCGAGCTTCTCAGAGATCTCTCCCATAAACACATCTTCTCGGACAGCAAGGTACATTTTCCTTTTCGACGGAATCCAGTAAACCACAGTGCCCACCCGTCATCATTTCCATGCGGCGCATCTTCAGCATTCGATGGGCCATTTCTGAACTCTGTTGGATAACTCTGCTGCATGCGGACCCTCACGGTCTTCAGTATACTCTCAAGTGCCAGTGGTAGATATTTCCCGAACAAGTTGGAGAACAACACTTGTCTCTTACCACCTCTCCCTCGTTCAGACTCTGTCGCGCGAACAACGGACGCTATCCAGGCATCAAGACGTGCCAGATGCATGATTGTTCCGTCCACTGGATCCCTCTCTTCGGTATTCCTCGAACTTGTTTGTAAAACGTCGTAGCCCATGAACTCACGCAGCACCTCCAAGCTCAGGCTGTTCCGAAAAAGCAAGTCACATGGTTCATCTTCGGTTGCATGATATGGGTTAAAGCCCGAGAAACATATATCTTCTACCTTCTGAGTTCTCCACGACGACAGAATCTCACATCCATTTGCATCTTCGGGTAGAGTTTTTCACGTACCTCTCTGGTTTGTATTTCATACTTGTTCTGCTCCCTTTCATCATTTTTTATCGGGGTCCTTACAAGCATGTCGTAACCTAGTCCCATCAATAACTTCTCCTTCGCATGGCGTTTTCGAACACCTATTGCATCACTTAAAGCCTGTTTCAACCTTCTGCGCAAACAAATGTCGTGCGTTAACTGTTTCACACAGTCATCTTCCATTTTCATTCCTCGGATAGATTCCCAACGTGGCTTCATTACCTCCGTCTCCACAATTTGCATCAACAAATGGTCGCCTCCACCACGTACGGATGGCGTGTACGCCCTCATCTCCATGGCAAGATCCATTGGGCACCGTGGCACTATCTCCTTCCATCAACAACCAGCACACTGTCGTCTTTCTCAGGTCCAACTGTCTCACTTCGGTTGCCCCAGTTCCTTGCTGGTATACTCATCTCGAAGCATAGCTCTCTTGTCTCGTCTTTGGCGTATTGAAGTATGGAGTCATAGACGGTCTTCGCAACACCAACAAACTCGTCGTTCACGTCAATGTTGTACCGCTTCCTGCTCTTGTTACTGTCACGTTCGTTCCTTTTCCCTCCACGTCTGAGAGCCTCTCTCAAAGAGTGTATGAGAACCTCTTGTTCTCTGACCTTAACCTCCAGTTGCTCTATGTTCTTCTGAGCAAGTCGTACGCTCATTTTCAGACTTTGCTTGTCCTCTATTGTACGATACAGATCTCCCTTCAGTTTCAGGATCTTTTCCAAAAGCTCGTATCGCGGAGTAAGGGATTCATCTTCATCTTCTTCCATTGCACCATGCAGGGAAAAGCTCCGTGACAAAGCACCACGATCAACATCTTTATCGTTCCATACTTCTCTACGGGCGTTTGCTATGACAGGTTGCCGATCGTTCCCCACCCGTCTATTCTCATTTCCATGGTTCGTCCTTCTTCTGACCTGATTGAACCTGTTTCTCTGTGACTCACCTGTGACTGGTGTCGGTTTATCTCGTCTTCGTCTTCGTCTTCCTTGTGTCTGGACCCAATATGAGGGACGGAATCATGCCTGCCTTCGATGGGAGCCATATGCGTTGCATTTCCGCCGTCCACGTTGTCGTTCGCCTCCACGTTATCCTTGTCCTCGACGTCACTTGGGATATCTACTGCGTCCGTGGACTCCCGCTCCTTCTGCCATTGCCTTTCTTGGCACGAGAGACACCCTCATTCATTTTCTCGTTCCTCTTCACTTTCTCGAATCATAACTGTTACGTTCTGTTCCGGCAGCGCTTTGGGTATCTCCCTATCCCCAGGTTCGGCTCTAGGTTCGGCTCTCACGATGGCGCAATCCACGGTTTCCATCTCCGCATTGTCATCCGCAGTTCTCACCTTGTCGAAACAATCATCGA
Source organism: Gracilaria domingensis (assembly GCA_022539475.1). NCBI lineage: Eukaryota > Rhodophyta > Florideophyceae > Gracilariales > Gracilariaceae > Gracilaria > Gracilaria domingensis. The sequence goes on from VCMS01000294.1 coordinate 5,928, forward strand.
TACGAGGACCTTCTGTTCCTCCACTGCCTCTTGTCCTCCTTACATTCTGACGTACAGCCGTTCTTCTCTTATTTCCTTTCATCGCTTTGATATCTACATTTCCATCATCACTGACCCTTGGCTCTTCCATTGCAGCCATGTGGCGTGTAACAGGCCCACGCATTGCACTATCCTTGGCTTGAACGGTTTCACTTACTGTGCGTTCCGTAGTGCATGTGGAAGCTCCTGACCTCCTTCTCGGTTTTACTTCCGATACTGTAGATGAAGATTTTGGTTTGCGAAGTCCAGCACGAGGTGCTCGGCCTCGGCTACCTCTCCCATTAGTAGCACTACTTCGTGACACGACCGCGCTCCTACGTTTGGCCACCCCAGTATCCCAGCGCTCCGGCGGTACCGATGCCTTCGCGGTTTACCACCTGCATGCTCCGCACGTGAGAAGCCATCCGAGATCCTTCGGCCTTCGTGCGCGGTAGTATTACGGAACGGATATAGAAACGTGAACGATACTGAAGGTATATGATGAGAGTGATATGTGAGGGTCACGTACTCGGTATGCGGAACTGATATGTGACGGGGAGGGGAATTTAACCTCGTACTGCATATATGGAGGAAAGCATTCTGCAGCATTTGTGGCGGATCGGCATTCAAGTTTTGGACCTTTCCCGGGTCCATATTCCGGACTTGGTCCGATTTTCCCGGATGTTGCGCCCTGCATATACAAGTACGGCACTTTCAACGATCTTTCATACCACTATATGCATCAATATGTTACACAGTACAGCTTGAGTGTACATATGAGTAGTATGTCTGCAATCATAGCAGAAGTGTTCAATACAATTTACTTCAACAAAAAGCTTTTCTCACTACATTGAGCCCATACGAAGTTCAAGGACATTGTCTGAGAACCTAGGTTAACCTTTCCCAAGGATATGTGGGTCCATAGTCAACGTAAATTTCGTCATGCTCCTTAATGTCCCTTGAGGCCGTGACTACGAGGAGTCTGTAGTTCTCCAAAAGCCCCAAAGTTGTAGCCTGATACTCTGTGGGCTGGCGAATGAATACATTTGTTTTGCGTGCCATGTTAGAATCCATTTCTTCCAATTCCTTGTCCTCATCACCTTCACGATATGACGCGTCATTGATATAGCCCGTTACACAGAAAGGAGCAGGAACTATCCAGGCATGACCAGCGTTGACTTCAGTATCATAATGCGGGAGAGTGTTGTACATTTGCCCCTTCACCCTCACTTGCATGCAATACTTCCTGAACCGAGATGCAGTTGCCCCCAGCATTCCGTCTCCATACGTCAAATGTGTGGTATTGCGTCGGCTTAGATCATGATACACCAAGGTCCCATAAAAGTATCCAATAACCTCCCCTTCGGAAAATGCCCTACTCGTAAATACTCCATTTCCACTTGCTGCATGTTTGATATTCGACTTCTTCACATAGAGCCATAGCGATGTCGCCTCGACAGAGAGTAAAGTGTGACTGTCCAACGTACTCATCTTCCCTTGTAAGGCAAGTGGCCACTCATGGAACGGTTTCTCTTTGTACGTAGTGATAAGACCAGGTTCATTCCAATAGGTGGATGGGTACGACATGATATGGAATGGGAAAGATTGGTACGATGGGAATCCCTTGGGTGCATTCCATATAGTCGAAGTCTTTCGTTTCCGTTCAGAAAATTTGGCATCCACCACATAAGACGCTTAAACTACCTCATTCGTAACCGGTTCTTTCATCTTCAATTCATTGCGCCACACTTTTCTTGCGTAATGCACAATAGCATTGTGCTTGGCATGAGAGAAACACTGCTCATCTTGCTCACATCCAATGAAACGCCGAGGCCCCTCAATATCCATACATTCCAGCGCGCACGAGAACTTCCCGGAGTAGAGATCAACCACAACATCCCCGGGATTCGAGAACCTCGCTATCAGCTCCATCAGTAGTTGCCTCGACTTTTGTTCTGGACGAGCCTTCGCGGTTCGAATTTTTCTACCACTCTTCACTCTCCATCGGAGACTCTCCCCAGGCGTAAGATTTGGAACCTGGTCAATGATAGAATAGTGCCCAGGATAGCGAGCTGAAACGTAGTTGAAGTTCTGATAGTTCACCATTACCTTCTGTTCCGCGTACGGGTTTCCATTCCTCATGCCATGCACGGCGTACTCCGTCGCCCGAAACAGGCGAGTAGTATTACGCGCAGGGTTCTTCAAGGGGTTCGAACGAGAACGAATGAAGTTCATGGGCGTCGAATCCACTAAGAATGATGCGGTTTTCTTTCCGCTTGCGTCCTCCGACTTGTGCTCTCGCAAAATCTCTTCCCAGTCTCCAAACTGGTCGATACTGCAGAACAAAACGAAATGTCCTCCTGGTCGAAGCATGGATGCCATGATGTCCGCAGTATTGTCCATATCATCGTCAGCCAATTCGTCGTACTCGCTGTCGCGGATGCCATATGGTGGGTCTGTGAGCACGAACTGAACGTTGCCTTCCAAAGATGTATCCGATGGGAAGATAGTACCATGGGCCGCCACCAGTTCGTCATATCCGACACAATGCATTGAGAATTGCTTCTCCATGCTTCCTCGCACCACATCTAGAGCATTTAACGTGCGCGTGTCATCAAAGTCATGAGGGGGGAGAACCCCATCTGGAACGTTATCTTTCGCCCCAACAGAGGCACCAGGTGTATCACCTTCTTCATTGTCGCTATCGAGGATGACGATGACATCGGAGTTAACTGAGCTTTTCCCTGCGGCGTTCCTCTTGGAGGAGCTCGGAATCTGTATCGAGTCCTCAACCTTAACCGTGAAGGTATTACTTCCTCCATCCTGCCCTGAAGGAGCGCCCCTAAGGATAAGTCGAGATGGTTGGAGGTTATGTACAGACATCGCTTGACGAATAGAAGACATGTACTCTTTGGAGAATACATTGAAACGGGGTGGTACTCGTGCGGGGCGGCCAGGTCTGAAGCTTTCCAACAAATTCCATCTTGACGTTGGGGACATTTTGTATAGGAAGCCATTCAACACAATCTTGCTGAAATCTGCCAAGAATTCCTTTGCCAACTCCCGTAAGTTGGCGTCGATAGTATCCGGAAGAGTATGAACCCAAGAAACGGTGTCGTTCACATCCAACGTGGGTTTCAGTTCTTCCCCCAACGTATGAAAAGCTGACTCCGGACTGTACCCAACAGAGCGGGATTCAATGACATGGAACGCAAGCGACTTCTTTTCTACAAGCAGGTATGGCAGCAACATCTGCTCACCATCACCAAAGCCTAAGGTTGAGGCAAAGAAATCCCATCCCTTACAAATCGTTTGCACTGCATGTGCCATCCGTCTCCCGTGCGTCTCATTCGAAGCTATGTAGCCGTCGACGAACTGCACAGCTCTATGGGTTCCCTTCCCGGTCTTTCCTCTCTTCGCCGCTGGGAGATTTCTCTCCGTAGTTATATGCTTCACGAAAGAGAGATAGAGTAACTGCTGAAAACGAGTGGGAGGCCCAATCCTGAACTTAGTTCTCTTCGTCTGCTTACTGCCTGGACCATGTCGTTTCAAAAGGTCATTCCAGAAAGCCCGTTCTATGAACGAGTTACCGTTGTCTACATTCTTTTCAAGACTCCAGGTAAACAAATCTCTCACGCGCCGATCAGAATTCTCGTCGTCTAGATCAGTGATACGCGTATATTTGTAGACCCTGCTCAGAAAACGCACGTCCAGACAGATCTTCGTGACTTCTTTTGCGGAGTAGTTTTGGAAAGGACCCTTGACCGCAGTGGTGATGAACTCTCGTGCACATGCCAGGTGTTCACGGTTTGATACAGCGTATTCCACAACTTCCGTGTACCCAACTTCACGCGGATTACCAGTACCACTTCTTGAAGCGGCATACGCATCTCGCAACTCAATGAACAACCCCCAACATTTCAAGAAACGCGTTGCCATGCTGGCTGAATCGAACGACGCGCTAGAGGACGCGCCAGAGGATACCGTGCCGTGGTTCTCATCGGCCAGCACACTCTGCTTAACAGTCCGAGGAGCGTCATTTCCGGTGGACGCCATGTAAGAACTGAGAATCGGAAAGGACGGGAAGTAAACGAGTATTGTGAAACGGTAGAAGTTTCGGAGATGTTTAAATGGGTGGGAAGCGTCGGAAACGTCGGGAAGCGTCGGAAACAATGGTGGAGAGCGCGGTTGCGACGGATTACCGAGAACTGAGCGGGTAATGAAATAGATAGACGAGAGTGGGATCTAAACACATCAAACCGGTGGGGCACCTCAGTATGTGCAGTGCATTATATGTCTAGTATGTAAAACCAACGTAGAAAACACTGGGTTCGTACATCTTTGAACATCGCCCGAGCGCGGTGTGGGAACCGCGGTTCGCCGAGTTCATAGCCGAGATCATAGCTATGATCTCGGCTATGAACTCGGCGAACCGCGGTTCCCACACGGCGCTCGGGCGATGTTCAAAGATGATGAAAGGCGGGGACAGTGGTCAACCAGGACGGAATCAGACATTGATCCAACCATTTATAACCATCAGGAACTGTACCCACACTGCTCACGTGTGCATTGCAGCCGTTTTGAACGTGAGTGGTTGCGTCCATTGTGCTCACGCGAGAAAGGGCGGAGATTCGAACACGAGCGGTTGCAACTTCACGGGAGCAAACGTACGATTTGAAGAACACCAGGACTCGTGTATATCACACACACTGGCACCATATAATGGATATGAGAGGACTGGGAAAGGGTCAAATGAGACGCTCTCGAAAGGTGAGAAAGCCTCGACGAACCATGGCACCACAACTTCGGAGCGGGACCAGAACTGCTGAACCGAACGCAGCGACGGGGAACGCATCCACAGCTATGAAGTCGAAGCCCGCACCAGGCGAAGAAGTGACCTTGTTGTTGGGAGGGGCAGGAGGGAACAAAGCAGCGATTGGGAAAGCTGTTCTCGTTGAAGTGGACGCTGGTGGAGGGAAGACAACGTTCAGAAGGGAAATGCATGGACATGCTCTGCAGGGAAAACCAGGGGAAGATGTAGTTGGTATATGGCGAGCGAAGATATCTCATGAGCTTGACACTCCCTATCCCTATCCCTTTAAGTGTACCGATGAAGATTCTGTTCCGAAGACATTGAAGGACATGAACAGGCCCGGTTTCTACGCCTGGGACCTGAACTTAATGTCTAAGGTGGGTGACGTCGTAAGCGCTGATGAAGGAGACAAGGGTGCTCCGAGTTCCAAACTCGTCGCCCCTGAGAAGCCATCGAATACTGCTGGGAAACGGGTGCGAGTGGTAGAACCTAAAACTCCATCCAGTGCCCGAAAGCGAATGCAGATGAAAGTGGCTCATGTGAAAACCCCGTCGAATGCTAAAAAACCCCAAGGCGGGAAACAAGCGCCAGTACCAAAGCTGAAAACACCATCGAACGTTCACGGTGGTGGAAAGCAGACGCAAGAATTCAAGATGACCACGACCCCAGAGAGTGCTGTATCGGCATTTCGTAAACAAACTGCTACGATTGTGCAGTCTGGAGCGTCGAGGAACAGCACTGCGGAAGCTATTACTCAGGCTGGAAATCGCAGTGGAGTGACAATGGAAGTGATTGACGTGGATGAAGACGAAGACGAAGACGTGGTTCTAGTGAAGGAAAGCCTTGGAAGCAACGTCAATGAACTCTTTGATGAAGGTGATGTGATACCTCCTGATGATGTCGATACGAGTTTAGCGAGTTTGGTATTTGACTTAGATCATTACGAGTATGTGTCTGTTCAAGTCGATATTGAGCTCATTCAAGTTCCGGAAATGACTGTGAGAGGGTTGTTCCGGAATCATGTCGAGGCTCTGAAAGAAGAGATTGAAAGCTTCTTACAGGCACTTGGGACAATGAGCGTTGCTGTTCTGTCTCAGGATGTGTCCGAGAAGGACATAGTGCAGAACAATCGCTTGAAAGTGAATTGTATGCTGATTGATGGAGCTCATCGTCATGTAGCACTCAAAGAGCTCTGTGAATCTATGCCCAACATTAGGAATCTATGTCGAGGTCTTTCTGTTTCGCTGTGGAAGAGAAAAGATGGACAGAAGATGACCACGAGGGAAATCTTGAGCCTTGGCAATGTGCTAAACGATGGATTGAAGCAAGCTCGTCTTATGGGTTTTGCTGACAAGGTGCATTCTATTGTGTCATTTATAAGGGTCCTGGTTGAGGAAGAGAAGAAAGACTTGAGCAAGATGACGAGGACCTCTGTCGCAGGTGCACTAAGTGTTTGCGGTATCATTGGCCAGTACAATATCAAGCATTTGGCAAGATTTGCAGAGATGGGGTTGAAAGTGGCGAGAAGTCCTGGATTGCTGGAACATTTGGAGCGGATTTGTGGGGACTACCATGAGATTGGAATTTCTTGTATATCAAGTGATGAATTCTTTGCCATGGATGAGCATACAACCCACTTCACGCTCGACGCTCTGGTTGCATACTTTTCCAGGAGGCGAGTGTCGAAACTGACGGGTCGTTTTGAAGACGTACGCAAATACTTCTTTATCTGCTGCAGGAGGCTTCAATCTTTGGCAGAGGAGCTTTCGAAGAAGAAGAAAGTTACATTGGAAGAAGCGTATGCCATGAAGGTGGAAGTAACAAAGTTTGAAATGCGCATCGTTCGTGAGTACCTTGCAACACAGGCAGCACGAATTGAAGTACCTTCGAATAAGAAGCTCTGGGAAGGAAGGATTTCGAGAAGAGTCTGAATTGCTCGTGATAAGCTGGCAAAGAGTTTAGGGCTGGATATGTTGAAACCTGCCACTGGTACTACTCCGACTGAACCACAGTCTGAGACCAAAGCGGTAGACGAGTCTACAACGCAGAGAATGGCCACACGTTCGGCAAGTAGGAAGGCCAAAGCGCCAGTGCGCAAGGGCTCTAAGGACTCTGATGTAGAAAGTGAAGAGAATATGCCATCGAAGACAAGAAGCATGAGGAGTTCAAGACGAAGCCGTCGACGAAGGAATTCAATGAGAGACGTGAACCCTAATCAACGGAAGAAGTCAAGGACGGAGGGTATTCAATCTGTTCAGGATGAAGTTATCAGTCATCTGCGGAGTCTTGGTGCGAAGGGGGTGAGAAACTTGTTGAAAAGTCATCAGATATCCATCGGCAGCGACACAGACTCAGATGGAGTACCAATTGTGCTCTCACAGGCAGAGGACACTGACCCGTTCGATGACACAGTACCGCAGGTGTTGGCGCGAGGTCAGAAGAAGGCTGAAGAAGTAGCATATGAAGGTGACGATTCGTGGCTAAAGTTGGTGAAGACCTTACCAAGCAAGTGGCCGACTGGAGTGGAGAATGTCATTAAATCTGTGTACCCGTGGATGGATGCGATACATATCCAGAAGCAACACCGAGGCCACTTGTTGGAGCCCAAGGACTTTGAAAGTGTGCACCATGCAGTCTTTTGGCATGCATCGTATCATGGCCATAAACTCCTGAACGCGGCAATGGGAGGCATGGAGGTCGACGAGAAGACGTTATGGGGGGATGAACTGAAGAACGACTCTCTTGCGTATGTCTATTTTGTGAAGAAGAACGTCGAGCTTCGAGAGAGAGGTTTCTGTATTCTGGACGGCTTTGCATCGGATGGAGAGTTGGTGAAGCTGACAGAGAGTTTGAGCAAGCTCATTGACGGGGATGTTAGTGTGGAATTACTGGACTTCTTCCGAAGGGACTTCGAGAGGGCTCCAGACCTTAGGATACCAGAGAACCGAATCACATGGATACCGATCATCAACGCAGATGGTGGGAGGTACATGACTACGAGAAGAGGCATAGTGGATGACATGGAGGCAGCCGTAGAAAGACATGTGCTTGTGAAGAAGAGAGCTTTACTGGATGCCCGACTGGGACAGATATGTGCTTTAATGGGTTTACAAGATAATAGGGTGGAAAAGGAGAGGATGTATGCGCCGAAGACGGGGGGGAGGGTGTTATGCACTGCAGTTGGATGCAAGCGGCAGCAGTTACATACGGATTTCCCGACCTTGGCGAATGAGGATAAGCTGGAAGAAAAGAAGAACCCGGGGTACTTTATGATGGTGTCCGGAATTGTGTCGTTTCCAATTTGGGTATGTGAAGGGTCTCATACACTACGCAGTTACTCCCAAGGCATTTGAAGGTTTGGCACGGGGGATGTTTGTGAGGAAGTTTTTCGTTCCGCCTAAGTCTATATTTATTGAAAGAGGTGATGTGTTCCATGCAGGCGCTTCAAATGAGGATGGAAGATTCCCCTAGATTCCCTTGTTTCGTTACCACATGTACATGGTACCTGAGAAATACAACCTCCCGGATGCGGTACATCTTAACCCACACTTTCGACCTCAGTTCAAGGAGGATGAAGACCTGGTTAGTATGAAGGAGAAGAGGAAGAATCCAGAACCGTCGAATTTGGAGGAGGAGAATGATGAGGTGATAGTAGAGGAAGGGGAAGAACAGTATGAAGAAGATGACGAAGATGAGAATTATGAAGTGGAGGAGATTGAAAACGATCTTGAGGATGGCGAAGAGGACTGAGTGAATATGTGATGAAACTTTGTAGTAACCTATGTGTCGAATATAGTTTCGAAGTAAATGATCTTGTGAATCGAGAGAAAGTTTAAGAATTGTGGAAGCGACGACTCTATCCAAGATTGAAGGGTAGGATAGGATACCATACCAAACACTTCAATCCTGGAGAGCGTCATGAATATGTGGGAACTATGTTTGTAGAGAAGAGATTCTGTTTAGTTGAAACATGTATCAGTTATGTACTTATGTTCGTATAGTACTTGTCTCGCACTTGATGAATACGTCACCCAAAAGGCAGTAGATGTTGTGTCGGGGGTCTAGGGTGCTCACCAATGGCGCACAAGTATCGCTTTGCGTTGATTCTTGGTGCGTGTTTGACGACTCCGGAGCATACAAGTAGTACAATGAACAAGGTGTTTATGAGGAGGGGCGGGATACCTCTGTACGAACCAAAGGATTCGGGGTCCAAAGACTCGGAGAGTGTGTGTGCGAAGAAAACTGGGACCACTCTGTTCAGAAAAAGTCTGATAGAAAGCAGGAAATCCTGAAGGAACAAAGCTTTCCGGAACGAGTTTAGAATACAACGGCAGTACGGATTTAGCCCTCTTCTCCGGTATATCACCCGATTGGAGAGCGGAACTATGTTGCTGAACGTATGTTTTGTAGAGAAATAGATCCCAAATGTGTTGATGAGAATGGTGAAGAAGCCGAAGAAGAAACCGCCGGGGAAGAAGGAAATACATGCAGTTTTGAGAGAATCCATGACATCGATTGGAGGAGGACGGAGCTGATAAGTGACGAAGATAGAGAGGTTGAGGACGATAAGCCCACCGATGCCCATGCCGAGGTATTTATTCCTCAGTGCCGAAACGGTGCTGGATGTGTGCGACGGAGTCATTGGATCATATGCGAGTCTACCATACCTTGTGGCGTGAAAAGAGAATGCCAATTCAAACAGAATAATGTGAAACATAGTTTCGAGCATGCTGTACAGGATAGTGAATCCCAGTTGTGTTTGGCGGGAGGAGCGATCGTAGAGAAGAGCGTGTGTTGTGAGAGGCTTTATAATCCCATAGAGAGCTCCTATGGCTACTGAAACGAAGAGGGAGAATGCCAAGAGAGAGGATAGCGAGAGCATGTTCAGGGGATTATGTGAATAAGACCGAGCCTCTGACATGTAGTTGGGTAGCTCTGAAAGATTCCCAATTGTGTGGAAGAAGGGAGGATGTTCAAGGATTCGGTCATGAATTGAAACTTCGTGAAGTATGTCATAAACATCACTGAGTTCATCCAGCAGTTCGGGGGATAAAAGGGTCTGGACTCCTCGAACCGTGGCTTGCCCGGTGTCAACGTCGTACTTCAGTTGAAGGCAGTCGTCAAAGGTGATGTATGTCCTATGGGGAAATGCGTTGAGATGGATAGGTATGAGAGCAGTTTGGTTGCGAAGCTGTACATGCGATACCTTGTGGGTGTTTTGGAAGGCCATTGTGAGCTCTGCTGCCTGTGAGTAGGTAGGAAAGAGGAGAAGAAATGAAGAAAGAAGGGGCGAGGAGAAGATATATTTATTGAGAACGAAACGAGCAGATATTACCTATAAAGAGGTGTATCGAAGGAGCTATATCTATGTTTTGTTTCCTTTAAGGCTTGTAAATTTGAAGTGAAGAAGGTGTTCATAAACGAGTGGCGAACTTAGCTTCTGTGATGGAAAAGCTATGAAGAGACGGAGTACATGAAGAGTAAAATGTAGGGCGATGAAGAGGACGGAAGAATCATGATATGATGGTAGTGGTAGGATTCATTTCACATACTACTGGCATGAACCATGTATGAAAAGGGACGCCCTTCTCGCAACGCTTGGGAGAACATGGAGAATGAGAAGCATAGAGAGTGTTCAAAAGTGAAGAATTGTGCTAGTAAATATGAAAATAATTGCGATGCAGAGGTTGGACGGATATGAGCGGGTGCTGCGGTACTACAGTGTCATGGGACGAAAGCGTCTACCCTTGGTACACCGTGCTCGGTTTGCGAAGGAACGATCAGCGAGTTCTGTTCTTTTCGGCTTCCCTGATTTCTCTTCTTTCGATATCCCTTTTGCTCTTCTACCAGATCTTCTACCAACGCGACCATGAGCGATGACGATTCGCGTTCGAACATTAGGTGGCCGTGGGAGTGGGACGAAGGGGTACGGTCGCACAAGAAGTTAAAGAGTGTGTTCGAGGAGGAGGAAGAAAAGGACGAGCTGGACTGGTGGGCCACTGCAGTGCTGGGGTGTGCCGGAGCGATGGGGACGCGCATGGGAGAGGAGGTGGGTCGACTGACGAAGAAGGTGACAGGGTTCGTGGTAAGGGAACTGAGGGGGATGAAAGAGGAGCAGAAGAAGATGATGAAACGCTTTGAGAATCTGGAGGGGAGCTCGAAGGAGGTGAATGGGAGGAAGAAAAGCGGGGTAGGGGGTGTGGAGGGAACGCCGGTAACTCCGGCGCCGAAGACGAAGATCGTGAACGGCGTTGGGGTTGGAGTGTGCATCGGAAGCGAAGACGAGGATGCGAGAGACTTTGTACCGGCGACGGGTAGTTTTGGGGCGGATGAGGTGATGGAGGGAGAATTGGTGAGGAAGAGAGGTCTGAAGAGGAAGGTTTACGAGAAGAGACCGATCCAACCGAGGAGTGTGGGGGTAGAAGAGGATGAAATTCAGCCGAAGGTGGAGAACAAGAAAGGAAAAGGGGATAAAGAATTGTATAATCTACATCTTGACGGTTTCCCGCTCCCAATGCTTCGTTTGTCGGCTAAGTTGACCACGAAGCGTCCTTTCATTTTACCCGCCGAGTCCGACCTCCAGACTGTGAACGCGGATGATATCATCTTTCCCTCTTTCACCTTCTCCATAGCATATCGTTCTGTCACTTCTTCATATATATGTTCCAGAATTCCTTGCTCACGATCCTTCTCCACGTAGGTTCGATCTACCCGAGACCGTGGAATCGGTGTCAACGCGACGCCATTGGTAAACAGGACTGATGGAGGGTCGCATATCTCGTATCTGACGCTGAGTGCCACGAAATGAGACGCACCTAAAATGCTAACCCATTGGTCAGCTTTCCGGGACGTTTTGAGCCAAAAAGGGCAGATTCAAGTGCCTTTTTTGTGCGCGGAAGCCATTTGAACTACTAATTTCTGGGTGCGCCGTCTTTGGGTGCTTTCTTGCTCCTGGATCCCTTCTGATTAAGCATCATCCTCGCAATTTCCTTGGCGGTTTCGATCTCTAAACTGGATGATAGCGCTTTGCGGAATGTCCTATGAGTCTCGAAGAAGACTGCGTCGTGGCTCTGCTCGACGAGGAAAGACGTCGTCCCTGCAAGCTCAAGTCCATTTTCAGTTATATCACGGAAGCACTGGGTTCTCATCGTCAAAACGTCAAGGCTGGCTTCGCCAGCAATCTTTGCTGTGAAACGAAACCGAATCATTTTGGCCCGGATCATTTGCTGAGGGACCCAGCTTCAACGTAGCAAGCTGCATTTCCAGCTATGTGCCTGCTTCGTTGATATACTCTCACTACCTGGCCGAACGACGATCTCGGGCACTGAGCTCTGTCAAGAATGCGCTGGGCTACCGCATGAAAAACCCCCTGTGATCGACGGAAACGTGGGGCCAACGGTCGAACATGGTGGTTTCGCTCATCATTTTAAAGCCTACAAGCTCCGAGCAGATCTCTTGATAGTCTTTACGCAACGTTTTCTTTTCTTACACAAGGTCTGAAAGGTTTGGAGTTCACCTGGCCATGCGTCGGGAGACGGAGCTTGCTCTGCCATTTCAAACGCTATGGGCTCGGCTCCATGAAGATGTCACCGCTTCGGTGTGAAGGGAAGTTTATTAGGCTAGCGAAAGAAGCGGACATACGGAAAGAGAGAAAGGCGGGCATCGAGGCTGCGCAGGCAGGCGTTATATATGTACTCTGCAGTGTTTTTTGCCGGCGGCAAGAGTGCTGCAAAGACGCTTGATGGCGGCGCGGCATCCCGTCGAGAGCCAGTGTCTCCGAAAAAGACACTGTCTCTTTTCGTGAGTCGATAAGTGTCTTCGGACAGTGCCGCCGTCTTGCCCTCTTCTGCCCTATTGTACTGCTCGGCTAGAGCAGCGGTTGGCTGCTCCGCTCGCTATCCTTTGTCCGCACCTCTTTATGGCTGTGCATGTCTGACAGTAGAGATAAATAAAATTAACTGTTGATTTGAAATTTTGAACTTGGGGCAAAAACGGGGATTCTATAGCGATAAAGAAATAAAAACCATTCACACTTCCTACCGGAGTTGAAAGTGCCAAATTGGTAGTATAGGGGCTATGATTTTCCTCTTCAAAACAATGTAAACTTTGCCTAGCAGGTATTAATGTGTAGAAAAAATATATAAACACATATTTAATAGGGCTTAAGGCGACCATGAAAAAGAGATAAATTGCACATATCTCCATTTTTCTTTTACCTGAGGGCCGTTCTAGGGGTTGACGAAGGTGGCAAAAGGGAAAAAAAAAGTTTTCGTTTACTTGTTTCCAGACAAGAACGTGTTCCATGAGTGTAAGTAAATAAAAGAAAGCGTTAGCACAAATTCCACACAAGAGCGCATTCATGTGTGTGCAAGTGCGAAATCGTCTCTGTTCTCCTCAACGCAGCACTTCAACTCTGCTTCATGATCGGACACAAAGGTTCGGTTTGCCTCCATTTGCTGCATCGAAGAGTGCTTCAGAAAGCTCTAAAAATCAGACAATGGAGGACTACAGAACTGCCAGATACTATTGAGGTTCTTTATCTGTTGCTTCAGAAATTTCAACGTTCAAAGAGTCTGCGATCTAGGACACTCATATTTCGCCCACTATTTTCAGTCTCACATCATCTGCAACCGCTACCAAATAATTACTTTCAACGTATGTCTCGTGTTTCAAAGCAGCAGTTTGAAACTCTTTATGAGCTTCTCCGAGAACGATTACATCGCACACAAAGGAATAGTTCTCTTTTTGAACATGCACTTCAGGTCGAAGTCATGCTGTTCATAACCCTTCGACTATTAGCTGGGGCTAATTATCTCGACGTCAGCTGGCCGTACGGGATTGGATTTTCTACTGTGTATTCCGTCTTTGAAGAAACCTTGTTAGCGTTCGATGACTGTCTACGGCGAATACGATTTCCACAAACAGAGAGCGAATGCGTGCAAAACGCAAATATGTTTTGTTCGCTGCGTAACACACCACTCCGTGGTGTAGTGGCCGCACTAGACGGTCTTGGTGTTGAAATTCGAAGACCAAGATCCGACGAAGTCCCTGATGCTCGTAAGTACTTCAATCGAGAAGGATTTTTTGCGATCTGTGTGCAAGCAGTAGTAAGGGCCGATTATCGATTCTGTTTCGTATCAGCGCGTCATTCAGGAGGGACACACGACTCTACTGCGTTTGGAGCTACGAGACTATGTGAGTTGCTCACTGGTTCTATTCTACCAGCATGGGCAGTCGTGGTCGCTGACGATGCCTACTCGAACAAGAAGGCTGTACTGACACCCTACCGTGCAGAATCGCTCACACAGCGCGAAGATGCTTTTAATGCGTACTTATTTTTGTGTCGAACAGTAGTGGAGCAAGCATTTGGTATGCTCGTGTGTCGCTTTGGTATGTTCTGGTCTGCGTTGCGCTATCCATTGCCAAAGGTAAGTCTTGTAATAATGGTAGCTTGCGAACGTCACAACTTTATTATCAAGAACTGCGATTCTTCACTGTTTGATATGATCCCAATGCATGAGGAAAATCACGTGAGTGAAAAACCTTATGTTCACTTTCAAGATGTGTTGCATATGGAACAAAAAAGTATGAGAGGGCGAAATCGCAGTCGCGAATCATCTACACTCCACGATGGGATTGCTGATTAGCTTCAAGCACTTGGCTTAGTTCGCCGTAGAATTCTGCATGGATAGAAAGTTTATTGTGTTCTAACAAAGGCTTCTACGAGCGACAGTGTTCTCGCCTCTCGCATCCCCAAATCCGACTTCCTCTCTGTCAGCAGTTTCTTGGCGAGAGGTGGGACAGGAGAGGCGGGAGAGTGGGTAGAGGAGCGTTGCTATAGTTATGCACCACCTCGATGGACAGCCCCGCGGCATGTTCCTGTGCGAAATGCAATCTTGCAACTATCTACGAACCCGATTACATCATCAACGCTCAGTGTTTCAACGCTTGCGGGAATGCATTGCAAGTCGCTGCATGTCGGAAACGTACAGGAACGGAGCGGCGCAGCACCATGATGATCATGAAATGCAATAAGACGCAGAAGGGCTCTTCCGCATTCCCGGATTTCAGCGCGAATCAGCATGCTCCCAGTTGCCGCCAGAAAAACGAGTCGCACCGAAACAGCTGCTGCCTTCTTTCAGAACATCGCCATCGAACGTCAACAAAAGATCAATCCTCGTCGCCCGACCATCCGCCATTCCTCCGCCCCCGTCGTTCGCGCAGCGCAATGACCGAAGTCGACCCGCACGCTAACGCCGATTTCCGCCAGTTCTTCATCCCCCCAGCGCATGAAAAGGCGGCACCGTCCACTTCAACAGAATCCCATGCCAAACAACCCGACAAAGAGAGCAATGACGTGCAGTTGGACACAAAACTATCAAATCTCTTTGACGGCCTCGTGCCAAATGAGTCACCTCCATCTCCTCCGTCTGCACGTCAAATTGAACCGGGCCTCGCAAACGACTCTGATGTTGAGTTGGGTGCCGAGCTTTCAAAGGTCTTCGACAAACCGGCTGTGACGGAGGTATCGCCCTCCCCGTCACCGTCCGTCGCGCCGCAGCAAAAGCGCTGTCTAGCACATGCGCTTCGAGCCAACTCGAAGCGACTTTCGCTCTCCGCTGCGTACAAGAGGAAGGGTGCTGGCGACCTGCTTCCGGCTTCGTCAGTAGCGCCCGTGACGACGAAGGCGAAGCCCAAGCCGATCAATGCCGAAGAAACGGAGCCTGCTACCGAGGATACCACCAACGCAACGAGCGAGGGTGATAAAGAGGTTCGAAAGCCGCTCAATGACGGACACAAGTCAGAAGACGTCGCGCCTGCGTCTGCGAGGGAGCTGATGAAGAGGCGCCTGGCGGCGAAGAATGGCGCGTCCAGGAACCGCCATGCTCCATCAAACTCCTCGTTGATGAACGGATCAAATAACGCGTCTCTCCCAAAGCCTTCAGAAGAACAATTCCTGTATCATGACAAACACACGACCAGAAAATCGCTGAAAGATGCACGATTGGGCGACACACAGGCGCGCCGACGCACAGTACACTCCAAAGAGTATCAGCGCGGAAGGGCAACAAGTATGAACAGAAGGATGAGAAGCGGCTGCGCCGCCTCAGGGACAGTGGACAAGCCCGTTTGGCACAGCCAGCACAGAGTGAACAGCCGCACCAAGTGACAATCGTGCGTAGAACGCAGTATACGAACGTAGTGCGCACAATTGAGCACCTGGGCTTCACCTTGGATGAGCAATGTTCCTTCTGGATCCGCGCGACGAGGTGCAGACCGTCGGGTACGGCCCACTGCTGAAGCGGGCGCTCATGCACGTGGCACGCGAAGAACGCACTGCGACGCAAAGCGCCGCTGCAGACGAGGCGCGCACGGCGCTGATGGAACTGTCCGACGAATCCGAGAGCGAAGGCGGCGGATAGAAGAGCGGCACGCTAACGCGCTCGCAAAAAACGTACAACACGTGCTGTATACAGCCGTAAAGGCGTTCGATATCGAAGGTATATCAACGCAGCTGTACATCGATGCACAACAAACCGATGTCGTTGCAACCGCGATGGCGCCTCCGCGGCGATGAGCGAAGGACGCGGGTTCAGCGCCACACGACCTGCAGCTACCCAAATGGCGCCTTCCATGACGTGAAGCGCCGCCACCAAAAGCGCGGTGTCAGTCCCGACCCGCGTAGCTAGCCGCTCCGTGCCTCGTTCACGCTGGAGATCCGGCCCGCGTCCAGCAGCTCCTCGCCGCCCTCCGCGTTCATCGTCGCCGCGCTGTTGGTGGCAGCCGCAGACCCCTCCTGACCGAGATGTGCGAGCAACTCTGTCTGTTGGCCCTGCACGTCATAATCACCGCCTGCACGCCAAACCCTTCCAAGACCATCATCCCGTTCTCCGCATCGGCTCCCGGCTCTTGCAGTCGGCGACAGGCCGCGGCGGCGATGAGCGCAATCTTTGCGGGCGTGGTGGGCTGAAAGCGCACAATCTGACGATTCTGGTCGAGCAAATGGTGGTGTGAAACGCCCTGCAACTGCTCTGCATACGTACAGCACGCCGCTGCCCGTGCTTCAACTCGGCGGCGCTCCATTCGTCAACCCTCGATTGAAGCACGTTTTACTTGTGAACAGTAACGTGTGTGCTTTCGACAAGCAAGGAATCCAGCCCAAGGTTGTTCACAAACGACGTCAACGAGCGCTTTGAATCAGATAACGTTGAAAGATTCGTTTCGTTGCCCGGTGTCAGAAGAAAGGGCGAGTGTGTGAGTCCGTCGCTGATCAAGTCGAGCGCGCACCGATCTCTGGCGATGAATAGACCAGAGGCGGCCGATCAGCCGCAACTCTTGTTGAGGGTAATCATGATCGCTTTCCAAGCGCCCATGTCGATGGTCACATTCGCCGCAGCGCTTCCCGAATGGTGATAGGTATAAAGCAGCCGCAAGTTTTTGTCGCCCTGCACGAAGGTGCCGTTTGATGACAGGCCGCGCGTGCTGATGGACAGCACTTTGTCGGAGCTCTTCACGCTTGGATTGGCGTATTGAAGGGCTGTGGCCTTCTGGTTGACGCGCACGATCAGCGTGGTCACCGCAGATGATGCAGACACGAGCATTGCGTACCAGATGTCACCAGGTGTAGGAAAGAAGGCCGTACGCCACTGGCGCATCGCTTTATCACTGTGGTGTGTATCTAGTACTGATCCGGAGGACGTACAGAAACATGATGAACCTGGTCTCATTCTCGCGATTTATCGCGCGCACATCGAAATAACAGCGTGAACCAAACGCGCCCATGTGGGTGTGCAAACGCGCTGAAGACGGCATGCGCTTCCGGCGAGCCTGTAGAAAGCTTCTGAGACTTTAGTCGATACTCTGCCTGGCGCGCACGGTCAAACAGGTGGAGGAAGGACACTCGATCGTGGTGGGTTCGGAACATGGTGAACATGTTGGGGCGAGGCGGCAAACACACAGGCGACTGTGGTCACGGCGGCGGTGCCGGCGATCGGATGGCGGGCGCAATGCACGGGAATGAAAAAAGATATTTTTACGACATGGTGAGCTGGATGTAGCGCGCGCCCAATGGGCGACGCCCATGTTGTTTTTGTGAATACAGCACTGCACAGGTGTCACACGCCCAGCCACTAGTGGCTCAGCGTGTGACAGTGCGCTGCAATGAAGAGCTAAGAAGGCCGCGGCGCCGATCCCCGGACGCCCACACTCAGCGCTTCTTCGACATCTCGCTCGAAGGATCCTCCACGCTCACGTCTGTGTTCTGCAAAGTGGAATATAGTCTGTTCGCTTTGGAAACTAAGCTAGTTTTGGGGCTATTTGGGGCGCGCGAGGGGGTAGCAGAGGCTGGCACTCAAAAAATTAAGAAATTTTGGAATATTAAATTCCATTTCGCGCAGTTTAACTTTTGGGTCCCCTAGTTTTTGTAGAGGTTCTACTTCGCCGCACCACCCCATTTACTCTTTTCCGCGACCCTCTCTCAAAACTGCTGTCGTGCTAGTTTGCCTTTCCATTTTCTCTCATGTTGCAATGCCAATCGCAACTCATCCCACCTCAATCATCCCATCACTTCTTCCCAGTCCACACCACCCCCGCTATTTACCCATTTCTCGCCCATCACGCGTTCGTATCCTCTCTCTCCGTCTCCGCAAACGTCATTTTGTAGAAGTCAGGTGTACAACCCTCCCCCTTCTCGTATACCGCCCTCGCTCCAAAACGGCTTCAAATCCCTCCCATCCTTCTCTCCTCCTGTCCCCTCAGAATCCCCTTCGCAGTCCGCGCTACCTCCGCCGCACTCCTAAACCCAGTCACCACCGGAGCTCCGACTCCCTCCCGTCGCACCTCCTCCACCACCTTCTTCATCTCCTTACGCCTCTTCTTCAGACGGCTCTTCCCATCCCCAACCCCACCACCCTTTGTCTTCGGTGTCACAGGAGACTCCTTCTGCACCGCCACCCCTTCCCACACTTCCCTTCTCCGTCTTTCCCTCCACACGTCCTTTCACCGTCTCCTCTTCCACCAATCTTTGCCTCTTGCCCAGCTTCTTCACCTCCTTCTCCAGCACGTCCAACCTCTCGTTCAGAACCCTATTCTCCTCCCACAACTCTCCAACCTCCCTTCCCGCACACTCCACTATCCCATACACATGATTTCTCATCTCCACTCCCAATACCGACAACGAATTCCGCAGGCTCGAAATCGCCTCAACCGAAACACCACTACCACCCCCACTCAGCACCACACCGCCCATTTCCGTTACAATCTCCACAATTCCATCGTCCAGTTGCTCCTTCATCACCAACCCCAACATCCCCACTCTCGCCTTCATCTCCCCCACAAACCGCATCTCCCTGTCACCCTCTCCACCCCCACTCTCTATCTGGTCTCCAACCTCTAACTGACTCAGATTCACCGCACCCCTTCTCTCCATTGCGACCTCCTCCACCTCCAATTCTACCCCCTTCTCCACCTCATCATCATCCCCTCTCCTCGCCTCACACTCCTTTCCTTCATCGGCCACTTCCTTCTTCTGCAACATCCGACCAGCCGCCGTAATCACGTCCTCTTCCCGCTTTGGTGACGGCGTCTGCGGTACCTCCTCCCCCTCCAACAGCGCCAACAGCTCCTCATCCTTCACGTATCCGTTCGACATCTTCAGAAGAAGAAGTAGTAGTTGGATCGAAGTTTCCGCTGCGATACAGTGCAATCGAGCTAAACTGTGCTGTCCACCCCCACTGTCCAACCACACGGGCTATATCCAGCACCATGATTGTCCCTGTTTCCCTCATCCCATTTCCCGCCAAAACATCTACTGTACACCTCCGCACCTTCCACTATTTAAGCGCCATCTCTCTGTCCCTTCTTACATAATCCCCACTCACCTCGCCTCGACAGGAGATATTTTTCTCTTCCACCATAACCTCACTCGATGGTTATAGCAAAACAGGAAGATAGTGCCTGTGGAGGCAAGCTAGGGACTAGTGATTGTATTTAAGAGTTGCTCACCCTCTGTCTCGACTGGGGGTATGTTCTTCTTCCGTCACATCCTGTGTGGGTTGTGACAAAAAAAGAATATGTCACCACTCGACACCGGATGCGTAACAATGATAGCACGTAGAGTAGTTCATCCTCCCTCTCAGCGTCCACTGGGGATATATTGATGTTCTCTCACATCCTTTCCCGGTTGTGATACAAGAGAAATACATCTCCAATGGACACGGAGAATACAGTCGTGAAAACACGTAAAGGTAACAATGTAATAAACAATAAATTTATGCTACTATCTCTAACCAACCTTTCGAAAACCAGCTATGACATGAGCTGGGTTACTCGAGCCAAAGATGGCAGATCCTGCAACTGAAATGTTTGCACCGGCCTTCACTACTCCTTTCACAGTACTCAGTCCAATACCCCCATCCACCTGTATCCCTATTCTTGGGTACAACTTCCTTGCATGTCGCACCTTATCAAGAACACCCTCCATAAACGTCTGTCCTCCAAACCCTGGCTCCACCGTCATCAACAATAACATGTCTACAACTCCTTCCTTCATAAGTGCTTCTACGACCTTTATAGACGTATTCGGGCGCAACCCAACTCCATCCTTTTAATTATGGCAATCCGAGTGAAGCTATAAAACCCGTTCACGTCATTTATGAAGCCAAAATGGCTCCTTTCATCCTGTATTCAAGCTCCCCGTAACTCGTACTTTACAACTACTTTACAACTCAGGTTCGAAATCAGTTTCATTCATTGCACACTTTCTACTCTTCCACCTACCTTTCATAAAACATCATCACACTTTGTGGCTTGTCGTCTCATACAAGCCCTATCATTCATTCAGTACAATCACATATCATACATTTCGCTCACTTTCACAAAGTGAACCATGTTCCCGTTCTGCGCTTCCCAACCGTTTTTACTTGAGTATCACTCTTTACCCCAGCAGTTCTCCGCCCCATTTTCCATTTCTATCGTCACACAAAAACATTCGAACACTTGCAATGAACTCCCAGTCCGACATGCCTCCCACTCCGCATCCGAGTCCCAGATACTCTGACGTCCCTCAGGCCTCATCTCCCGCCCGAAGGACTCGGGCCGTTATTGTTGGAAGGGGGCGTATAGGTACCATGCTGGCGAACGAAGAAGATACGGTCATTTCCGCACACGAATTCTGCAGCATGGCTGCTACCTCTCATCTTTCTGATGTACCGATACTAGTTTGTGGAAGAACGAACACCCTGGAGACCGTAATTCAGGCTTGCCCTTATTCGCTCAGAGAGAATCTCGTTTTCTTCCAGAATGGAGACATCATACCATTGGTTTCGAAGCTCGGTGTGGACAAATGTTCAAAAGTTGTCCTATACGTTGGTGTCCCCTCAAGAAACGCAGCTCCGCAGGATGGTGTCACTCCTCAAGGTCCGGATGGTCTCACTGTCGCAACAGGAAAGTGGGCCTCCGACGTTGCAGACAGGTTTAGGTCTATGGGTCTCACTTGCGGGGTTGTCGACGAAGACACATTTCTCGTAAGCTATTATGAGAAGCTCGTGTGGCTATCAGCGTTCAACATCGTCGGGGCCTCAAGAGGTTTCATTCCTATGGACGTAGTCGCTACGGAGTGCAGTACGGTTGTGCTCACAATAATGAAAGAGCTGTTGAAGATAGTTTCGCTTAAGACCGGTACTACTTTCAACCTGGAAGAGACCGTTGGGCGACTTCTTGCATATGGGAAAACTCTCGTTGGCTTCCCTACTTCTTTCTCCGACTTTCAGTTTAGGAACGCGTACTTCTACGACTTTTCCCGCCAAGAAAGAAACATTGTAGGCGGTGACCCCGCTCCTTTTCATACAAACTACGTCAACGTTGTTAAGGAAAAGTTATCCCCCTCCGCATTCCCCCAGCTTTGAGGTTAGAACACATGACTTTTCGGTGTTGTAAACCTTTTAGAGATAGTTAAAAATAAAAGTTACTTTATCGGAATGACCTGTTCCTATTACATTACTTATATTGTTCGTCCTTCTGTGGTTCAAATATGCCCCTTTAAATCCTACATCCCTTATCACTAACACCTGGCTAAGTTTTTGTTAGATGAAAAAGGGTCATTCCACATCATTAAAGTGCACGATACTAGTAACGAAACAAGTACAAAATTGTGATATTTCTGAAGAACTAAACCTTTGCAATACTTGGGGCACCCGTATAAAGTAAGGTAAACCTTTTATGGGTTTCAACCCTTAATGGAGGTTGTTTTACTGATCTTGATTTCTAAGCTCATGTACAAGATATTCATAGTTCTCTTTACCCACTTGAACACGTACATATAATTTATGACTAAATCATCCTTTCTTTACTGCAAATCGATGCAAAAGCTTCTCGTCGTAGTAACGTTTTGAAACAGTACTACAATACCCGTATATGGTCGTTCTTAGACTCTTTTTATACTACGAAACACCTTGTGAACATCAATCACATCCTTCTCATTCGTATACCCACACCCATTTGCAAAACGAACCCTTTCGAAATCTTTCAAAACATGTATAACTCAGAAGTTAGAGCCCAAGAAGTAACTTCTCAGCAGCTGGCTAACGAAATATTCGAAAATGGCTACGCTGTGATTAGTGATGTTGACGGTACTCTGAAAAGAGCTGGGGAGAACATTCCTGCCGAAACAGTCAAATGCATGAAGTACATCAACGCACTCGTTGGTTTCGGAATTGCTACTGGGCGAGATATAGAGGATGCCGAGAGTTTCATGGAGCACCTGGGTGGCTACACTTTTGGCATCTCTGGAAACCAAGGCGCACGGGTGAGATTATCCAATGGTACCATAATTGATCAGGACCTTGACAGGGAAGGCTACGAAAGATGTGCAGCCGAACTTGAGAGACTTGCACTCTCCTTAAATGAATCGCACGGACTTCACGAAGAGCGTCAACAAGCAGTGGTGAGCACTAGAAAAGACAGTGGACTCCCTAACTTCACGTACAATGGACTGTCGAAGTGGAAAACAGAAGTTAACTCCGGTATTTCAAAAGTGTTGACATCCTTTCCGAACCTGGTTGCGTACTCTCAAGATGAAAACTGTGACATAGGGGACATTCGTTTCACGAAAAATAGTGGGGCGCTAGCCTTGGTTGAAAGCGAGCCCCAGTTCGACACACATTTAATCGTTGCTTTCGGGAATGCTCCCAATGATGGCCCTCTATATGAAATGGCAACCCTGGCAGTTCATGTGAAGGGAGAAGACCATCCAGCAGCGGTAACATATCTTGTTGATGGTGTGGAGGACGTGCATGAGACCATCAGAAGGGTGGCAGTACTGTACGGGTACAGAAAATGCAAGTGTCAATGGTTTAGAAATGCTCTTGGAATTTGTTTCAAGTGCTACGATGCCTGTAATACTTAGCTACGATATGAGATCTCAGTAATAAAAGTGTCGTATATATCTCAATACCCTTTTATTATTCATGGTGGTTTTTATCGTGCTGCTTTTCCTCGCAGCCGTACAACAGAGCCACCAGCATAATTGTCGAATGTACATCCTCCACGCTTTCGAACAGGTTGTATGCTCCACCCGGGATACAATCTTCTTTGACGTGAACGCCGTACACGCCTACCTCATGCAAAGGCCCGTCGCTCAAAGCACTTCCGAACGTCACGACGTCATCCGTATCAATAAATCTCGGTTCATTATCCACAAGATTTGCTCCTCCGCTTCCTTTTGTGTATCGCTTGTCCACAATATCGCAACTTTTATCGCCGGGATAGATAACAAACGCATCCATCTTCTGCAACAGGTCCCCAATAGCAGAATCCACTTCTTCTTTCCACTGCCACAGTTTGTTGTACACGAAATTGGGAAGGCCACTATCACTTCTGGTCTCCACGAACCCCTTTTCATCATCATTCAAAATACCATGCCTCCTATTCAAATCCCTTGCCAGGAACAGTAGTCCGTCAACAGTGTGGTCAAGGGTGTGATCATTGAATGCACCCTTAATTTCCCTCTCGTCAGAGAAACGCAGGAAAGCTCCATGATTCGCCGAGACACCAAACTTATAGTCTCCGAGTCCTTCCATTTTCTCCTCCACGTCGCCCACATCACCCCCTGTGACAAGTCCGAAACCAACACGTTCGTCAATGAACTTCATACACTTCACAACTTCTTCTGGAATTGACTCTCCTTCTCTTCTCAACGTTCCATCAACGGAACTTAATATACCGTAACCATTGGCATATATGAACTTAGACAAGGTATTGGGTGAAATTTCCGCCAAGTCTCTCTGTTCCTCTGCCATTTTTCCTGATACAGTCACCATACCGCCACAAGTACCGCATAGACAGAAACTGCATAGACTTCTCAGTTTCATACTTCTCTTAAAAGCAACCTTAAGTGCATTTTCAGAAGTGTTAGGACGCTACATGTTCAATTGCGAATTGAATGGTGCTACCAATGATGTTGACAATACCGAGCATGTGGCATGTTGCAATTAGACGCAACTGGACCAAAGACGTTTGACATTTGTTCAATTACCAGCCTGCCGCACCTTTTCTATGTTCATATTTATAGCCTTGCAATAGTATACAACTCTTAATACTCGCAAGACACTCATAATTTACTAATCATCTCATTCTTATCCACTTCGAGGCGCTCGCAGCCTCATTATTGGCAAATCGTCATCACTACTACTCTCGAGCACTTCGGTTCTACGGGCGTCCGCTTCCACACCAATCTCCACGACCACTTGGTCTTCGTCCATGTCAACCGCCCCACCCTCCTTATCGGACAACAGTTCATCCTCCGCCTCCTCCTCCTCGTCACCATTGACAAACGTGGGTCGGAAATCCCGCACCCGATGAACAGCATCAGGTAGTGCGTAGCCCTCTCGTACCATGTACATGTGGTATCTAACCAGCAAATCCATAGACTCGGGCCTATCCACCTTGTCCTTCCCACTTGCTCCAGCATGTGTCACATCACAACGGCCCACGAATACAGAGTACGGTGGGATGATTATCTTCTTCGCTGGATACACCTCCGACATCACTCGCAACTGTTGGTTGTTCATCCCCACCAGTCGATGGCTTCCAGCGCTCACCCAGAGAGGAAAGCCCTCTTTCCCAGAGGCCATTACAAAGTATCCGGGGTTACCAGTATTCATTGTTTCCTTCGTAACCAGACAACTGAAGTCAGTGTGCAGCGTCTGGCGCTTGCACTTTCTCGTCGTCCCCAGAAATCGACCACCAGTTTTCGGAGTGTACATCTTCACAGCTTCCCTTTCATTGTCTCATAGTCCCAAAGCCGCAGCAATTGTACCCATTCGAACATCAAGTAAAGCACGCGACCTTACAACCCACCTGAGCTCCTCATTATCCTCCGGCTTCTCCACCTTACCCCAACGTGTCGACATCACTCTCCCCTCAAATGGTCCATCGCTACCGTCCTTCCATCTTTCGTCATCGTTGATTATTTAAACAAACGACTTCTGTTCTTCTCCTTTCCGTATATCCGGCATCGCTCCATACTCATTCTCGAAGAAGTCCACCAACTTCCCGGACACATCTCCGAACTCCCGAACTTCTTCCAACTCCTCCCATTTAGGGACACCATTATCCGTCGCAGAGCTATCAAGCACGCAATATCCATTCTGCCTTAGCTCAGCTTGCATTTGGGCGAAGAACATTTGCCCAAATCCGTCATGCTCCTTCGCAGCAACCCACAGCACCTCTTCATCATCCATACCTGTCGGCCGAGTACGAGGATACTGCATACCAAATGTCTCCGCCCGTAGGCGATGTTCAGCCCTTGCAGCGTGCCAAAAGACAAGATGGTGTACATCTCTGAGATTCGAGACACTTAGCAGCTCCGACCTATGTCCCTTCGGCAAGTGAATGACTCTGAGCCAGGGGTCCTTGTGCTCAATTACGTTCTTCCCTTGCCATTCCTGCGGTCTCAGCCTGGCATACCCGCACCATGATGGGTTCGGTGGGCCATCATATGGGTCTCCTCGAACAAGTCCGTGCTCCTCAGATTCCGGAAGAGCTGTAGGTAACTCGTCATCAAATGACCCCCCACCTGTCTCTTGCTGATCGTCTGGCGCAGCATCTTTCTCGACGGTGACAACCCGTGGAACCGTCACGGAGAGAAGCTCTTCGTCATTCGCAAATTCAGAACTGCTTGCGTTCTCTGCATTCGCTCCCTCTCCCAATGTCACGAACTGAACCTTCATCGACCTTCCTCTCAGCACCTGTTCATTTAGTTGAGACATCAGGTCATCCGGTGTCATGCTGTTCAGAGTAGATCTCATCTGTTGTGTGAAAGTCTTTCTCCGTTTCTTCCTCGGCGGAGCCCGCTGTTCTTCTTCAGAGCTATCCAGAACTTCTATGGCACCTCGATTTCGGCGGTGCTCAATTTCTCTATAACTCACCTGCGCCCGTTCTCGTGCACTTCTTCGCGGCTCCCCTTCTTCACTGACAGATGTTGCAGCAGCAGCAGCGGGAGTCCTCCTCTTCGTCACGGACTGCTTCACTGGTGCGGGGGGCGGAATTACCTTGAGCATCGTCCGCAATCGATTCTGAACGGAAGTCGTGGCGGTTCTAATTGAGTTCGTCCTGCTCCAAACACGCGGCAATGTGTTGAAGTTCACAACTTGTCCCAAAAGGAACTGATACACAGCTGCGTTGTTGTCTGGGTCTTCAACGTCATCTTCATCCGATGGAGCAGAAAGACTGACTTCGCGTTTCAGGAACACTTCCATGGACTCTTCCTCGTTCAGTTCATTCCTTACTGCTCGAGCCGTGCGGAACAGAGACACTGCTCTATCATAAAAGAAACCTCGAACCTCCTCAAAGCTTTTCCATTGCTTTGTCTTCGTCGACTTGCCCTTCAATAGAAACATCTGAAGACGATCAAGAATGAAGGAAAACTCCTCGGCATCCAAAACATATAGCGGAGTATGGGACAGATGTGTGAGACCTATGTCACTCACAGTCTCACATATATCCTCGAAATGGGCCAGCATTCCCTCACGAGACATGAGTTGCAGGGCGACATTGGCATATCTCAGATACTGACGCTCTTGCACAGTCCCAATCAGTTGGCTCTCCTTCAACACTTCTGTCACTTCTGCAGGATCCACGTCTGCCGGCGTCACCCCCTCAACATCTTCAATTAGAATGGCGACCACACTAACTATAGAGTGTATCTTGTCTGCAAACATCATCCTTCGCATGGTATTCGTCAACTCATTGAGGTACGAAGCAACACATAACAATTCCTTCATCCCAATGTGCCTCCCATCTCCTCATATCAGCAGATTGTGTTAGGATTTCGTTAATTCTGGTCATGTTTATATTTGAATTTGTTATATTGCTATGATTTTAGTTAGTCATTTAATGTTTTGATGCTTTCTTTGAATTCCCCGTGATCTAGCCATCCGATTTGATATCCTAATGATCCTCAGAGTCTTTGTTTGACATTAGTTGTCATAATCTTACCAAGACATGTCACGTGTGATGTCTGCCTCGTCAGTTGACGTCATGACTGACTTCATAGTTTCGATGCCTTGCTGGAACTTCTACAAATGGACACGTTGCAGGAACTTCTAGAAGCTTCTAGAAGACTCCACTGTCGAGTTCTACGCACAGTTTCTACACTAATTCCGACGCAAGGGCCAGTACTCATAGACACATTAGTGTGAGGGATATTCTAGAAAGCTGCGTTAGCGACCTTATTTTCGAAGGTCGCATTCTCCATATAAACTCTGGTCGACTGCCCGAACTCTCCTCGACAGTCACCATCGTTCACGTTCTCAACCATTGTTCAACCTCAGACCCAGTGTTCTAACATTGATAGCATCGCAAGTAAGTATTGCGCTCATTTGAAACTGAGTGACCATCCAGCCCTAGTGGATTTTGCTATACAAAATTCCCTAGGTTTGGATGAGCCACAGACGCCCAGCTCTTTACTGACTGTTGATTTCTGACCCAATTTGGGTGTTTCCAGTGAGCTCAATACGCCGATTCCAAGTACCGCCGTCATCGCCGTCCTTCTATACGAACACGGAAATATCCACCGAACCGCCGTGATCGCCACCACCGCCGCCACCCCCTGTCAACACCACCAAAACCCCTGTTTCCGCTGCCGTGTCCACCTTGGAACCGAGTACACCACCTTCATACACACCGTCACCACCGTCGTCACTAGCTCGTCAACAACCCGATCCTGTTGACAGCAATCCGATTTCAAGGAACCGATCGGTTACCGAGGCTACCGAGGGTACTCCACGTCATCTGCTCCGCATAGACGACGCGGCTAATATCCATATCCTTCGCGTGGCCACCGATCGAATCAAGCGACGGCGTGTACGGAACCTTCGACGTCGCTTGAAGACCCCCAGTTGTGACGACTGTGAACTCCGTTTCAATAGCCGGGTGCAACTTCGCGAACATTTGTCTGGTAGCCGACACCGCAACAAGCTCCAGAACAAGCGCTCCCCACCGGGCTGTTACGAATGTGGTATACTCTCGTTCAATAATTGGAAGCATTACGAGGATCACCGAGGTGGACGCAAGCACCAAGCAGCTGTCAACAAGGAAAACCGACGTCAACAGCGTTATTTCAAGTAAATTATGACGTAAACACCTTGTGTTGACAAAAGTTTCCAAGAATCGGTTGTTCTACCCTATAAGCTACCGTTTGTGGTTGTGTTCCAGTTTCCGCTACGTTCGTATTACTTAGCATTGTCAAGGGAGAAGTCGCCGTACAGGGCTTACTATCTTCCCAGTTGCTTGACGCTTTGTAATTGAACTGAAGAAACCTTAATTGAACCACTCCGGCTGCAATTGCAACTTACAGCGAAGGGAATCGAACCTAGAACTTCTGAAATTGCACCGGCGCCGCCTACCGACTTGGCCAGGCGCGCGGCACTGCTTGTCTGCAACCTGCAAATTGCAATTTTTTAAAGTAGCAGCGCGAGGCTTGATTTGCACTTTTCGAAAAATTAGACAATTTATTTTGGCAACCCCCCGATTTGAGCCAATTTCAAAGGTTCTCCGTTCGCGCAGCTCATACCATGACGACCCCTCAAGGCAACCCAGGCACAGCCCCACAGGTGCGTGCGGGCCAAATGATCCAAAGCATGGCTCGCGCGCTTGATGAAACACGGGCTCAGATGGAATTGTTGAAGCAAGGAGCGCAAACGAAGATATCCGCTCTCGAGACCTCACTCAGTGTCCTAGCCAATAAGGACAGCCCAGCCACGAATCCAAAGATCAACAAGCCCCCAACGTTCACTGGAAAGCAAAACATTCACAGTTGGATCACTCATATTCGCAATTATCTTGATGGAACCCCCGACGACAAAGTGTTAACGATTGCGCTTAGTTACATCAGTGGAGCTACTCATGAGTGGTATCTCGCCCAGCAAAGAAATGGACTGGAGCTGCAAACCGTTGAGAAACTCTTTGAACATCTTCAGAAACGATTTACTATTGTCAACAAAGAGAAACTTGCTCGGGACAAACTAAGCAAGTGGAAGCAGTACAAAGATGTTCAACAGTTGAATGAAGACTTCCTCAAGATTGTCCTGGAAATCCCCAACATCAGTATGGAAGAGCAAATCGACAGATATACCAGAGGCTTGAAAAGTTACATCTGGAAAGAGCTTTCCACCAATGAGTACAAATCTTTGACTGATGCCATGAAAGACGCTGAGCGGGTGGAATCTGCTTTCCGAAGGGGTGGACAGGCGCGATTTGGCAGGCAACCTGGCGGCTCTGGATCATCTCAAGGACCGGTACCGATGGAAATTGGAAATATGAAGCTGAAGAAGTTAACCAAGGAAGAGCGCGAGAACTGTCGAAAGTTGGGAATCTGTTTCCGCTGTCGACAACCTGGACACATGGCACGCGATAAACAGTGCCCAAAAAACTCCCAGAGGAACTGACTGCAGGATCATCTGAAGAACCCACGTCAGTTCCACCGGACCACCATTGCACCCCACTGAATTCCATCGAAACGCAACCGTTGATTAAGCCAGCAAACCCCGTACCCATTGAATCTGCAGATAAACATCGTACCCAGGAAAAAATATTAAGCAATGAAAGACATAAACTTCTTACCTCACGCTTAGCGTCACCATTTGAAACCCCCTCTGTTGGACTACTCCTTGCATATGTATTCATCAATGGCAGAAAATGTACGGCTCTGTTCGATAACGGTTCCGAAATCAGTTATTTGTCCAAAGCCATCTGCAAAAGCATGAAGATCCCAACCATTGACACTAGTTATGAAGCCGAAATAGCCAACGGTTCCATTACTGTGCTCCAGGAAACCCGAGAAGATAGAGTAGATATCCAGATTGAAGAACTACGAGAAAAGAGACGCTTTGCAATATGTGCATTATACGGATATGACGTCATTTTAGGAAAAGACTAGCTATATGAATATAACCCCTATATCAACCACCGAACCAATGAAATTTCTTTTGTTCACAATTCCAGAACCATTTTCATCAAAGCAAACATTAAGAAGAACGAGAAGTTAATTTCTGTGAACACAATCAAGAAGTCAATACGAAGGAAGCTACCTGTATCTGTTGTAGCACTTCGGCCTTCAAAAGAAGAAACCTATGAACCAGCGAATGATCATAAACCCAAAGAACTACTTGAAGAATACAAGGACCTATTTCCAGAGAAATTACCAAAAGGATTACACCCTCACCGAGAACAAGATTTTCATATCGAGTTATCCCCTGAAGCAACAACTCAGAAGAAAGGCGTATATCGAATGTCAAATAAAGAGTTGAAAGAGCTAAAGAAGCAACTCCATGAACTTTTGGAACAAGGTTTTATTCGACCTAGTTCAAGCCCTTGGGATGCCCCTGTTCTTTTCGCAGCAAAGAAGGATGGGAGCCTAAGACTTTGCATTGATTACCGAGCCCTCAATAAGTTGACCATCAAAAATAGTTACCTTATTCCAAGGATTGATGATATTTTTGACCAACTCCGTGGCGCAAAAGTATTTTCAAAAATCGATTTAAGGTGGGGCTACCACCAAATTCGACTCTCTGATACCTCCATTCCACTGACCGCTTTCAGAACTAGATATGGTCATTTTGAGTTTCTTGTCCTACCTTTCGGCCTCATTAACGCATCCGCAAGTTTCATGAGCTTAATGAACAATGTACTGAAGGATCATTTGGATAACTTTGTCCTGGTGTATCTCGACGACATTCTTATTTACAGCAAAACTGTAGAGGAGCATATGGAACACATTAGAAAAGTATTCGACCAACTTCGTGCACACAAGCTGTATGGGAAGCTTTCAAAGTGTAAATTTCTAAAGAAGGAGGTTGAGTACCTCGGGCATGTGGTTACACCCGAAGGAATATCAGTAGAGAAACAAAAAGTGAAAGCGATCACAAATTGGGAAACAGCGAAGAATAAGACCGATGTTCAAGCTTTTCTTGGACTTGCTAATTACTACCGACGATTTATTAAGAACTGCTCCGAAATATCAAAACCACTAACCGGTCTGTGTGGAAATAACCCATTCAAAAGGGGAGGGGATCAAGAAAACGCCTTCAAAAATATGAAAGAAGCAGTTTCAAGTACACCAGTGCTTCGTCATTTTGACCCAAAACTGCCTATCATCGTAACCACTGACGCATCTCAGTATGCTCCAGGAGCAGTATTGGAACAAGTAGAAAACGGTATTGCCCGACCTGTTGCATTTCATTCAAAAACCTTGAACCCAGCCGAGCAACGCTACGCCGCCCACGAGCGAGAACTTCTTGCAGTTGTAGACACGTTAAGAGTTTGGAGAGTCTACTTACATGGACAACGCTTCAAAGTGCGTACAGATCATTTTCCACTGAAGTATCTGCAAACACAGCCAAATCTTTCCCAACGTCAAGTAAGATGGCTCGAAAGGATCGTTGAGTTTGATTTCACTTTCGACCCAATCAAAGGAAAATCCAACATAGTTGCAGATGCTCTCTCAAGATATCCTAAGCATGTTGAAGATCCGCTGGCTAGTAACCTCTCTCTATTAGATGAAGCAGTCTCCAGAACCAACCCATTGAACTCTTTATCTCTTATTTGTGAAATATCCAAGAAGGATATGCGCGCATTCACTGATGGATATAAGAAAGACAACGAATTTTCAGCTGCTTACCTGAATCCCGAACTTCCCTTTGAACGAAAAGGAAATCTTCTCTTCTACAAGAATAAGTTATGTATACCGAGTGGAGAAATCAGAACTAAGATTTTATTCGAGAATCATGATCTCCCTTCATCAGGACATATGGCATTTAAGAAGACATTAAGAAGAATTTGGAAATCTTACTTTTGGAAGAACCTGAGAAACGACGTGTACACCTACAGGAAGACATGCCAGAAATGTCAGGAGACGAAGCCAATTACCAAGAAGCCGCATGGATATCTCCAGCCATTAGAACCCCCATTGAAGAAGTGGTCTCAGATCACAATGGATTTCATTACTTCACTTCCACGAACTAAGTCTGGAAACAGTGCCATATATGTAGTAGTCGATCGCCTTTCGAAACTTATACGCATCATTCCCACAACCAAGAATGTAACTGCTGTAGAAACAGCCAAGCTATATCTGGAGAATATCTATCGTCATCATGGACTTTCTGATTCCATAGTATCCGATAGAGATTCAATATTTATGAGTAAGTTCTGGAAGGAAGTATTTCGATCACTTGGCACAAAGTTAAAGCCATCATCAGCATATCACCCACAGAGAGATGGACAAACCGAAGTAATGAATAAGAAGATTGAAGAGATGATCAGATGTTTTGTCAACCACAGGCAGAATAATTGGGATGAACACCTCATTCAATTCGAAGTTGCTTACAATTCTTCAGTCAATTCTACCAAGTTATTTACTCCATTCTTTCTCACATACGGAGAAGAACTACGTGTTTTACCAATGCATGCAATCACTTCCCAGAATCAAGCCGCCTCCGAGTTTCTGACAAGTATTTCAGATGCTGTCAAGCTTGCTAGGAGCCAAATCAGCAAGATAAGCAAGTACTCAGAAAGCTACTATAATCGGAAACGAACGCCTTGCGACTTAAAAGTTGGTGACTACGTCATGCTATCGACAAAGAATCTCAAGATGGACGAAACAGGCCCACGGAACAAACTCGGAATCAAGTACTGTGGTCCATTCAGAATCACGGAACAAGTAAGCCCAGTAACCTTTTGACTTGATATAGGGACTGTCATGAAGCAGAGAAAAATACATGACGTGTTTCATTGCCAACTACTCAGAAGGTACCATGAAGACAATACCTTCAGAAGACCCCAGCCCAAGCCAACAGTCATCCAATTATCTGATGCAACAGAAGAATATGATGTGGAAGCAATTCTTAATCATCGAAAACGGAAACGCAAGTCAGAATACCTTGTCAAATGGCTTGGTTCTCCCGATCACGAAAATATGTGGCTCCCTGAATCCGAACTCAAAAACTGTTTTGACCTCCTCGAGCAGTATAAAAGAAGCCACAACCTCTGAACATTCCCGGGCCCAGTAACCACCCATCACCAACAATGACGAACAACGGACAGCCGAACATCGCGAACAATCTGCAACTTGATAACGCCAGTCAGTTCTACAGTCGTATAGTTCTTGGGGGACGAAGGATGCTTACCTGGTTTGATGGTATTACCGATGAACTTTTCGAGAGATTTCGTCTTGCATGGGCCTCATGTCACATTTGCTTTGCCTTTCTGCAAGTTCGAGGATCATTTCTAACCCCAGAGAATGCGATCATGCTAAGAAAGCTATTCAAAGCTTATGAAGATGGCACACTTGAAGATATTCATGAAGAGTTCGTTCTATTCCTATTCTCTTACCTGGTATCTCAGTTTGGTCACCTCTCGCCGGACCCCGGAGATACATTCTTGAATACAATTGAAAGTGCTATTCTACACATCGAGGAATTTGGAGATAATACTGATCTTTCCATAACGTTTGAACCGCGTTCCGATATGGTTCTCTTCCCTTACCCTCCAGGACAGTTTGAAAATCATCCTATTCTGAATGGTACGCCCAACAACTAACGAGTCGGGACGACTCTCCTTAATGGGGGAAGTGATGTTTGGATTTCGTTAATTCTGGTCATGTTTTTATTTGAATTTGTTATATTGCTACGCTTTTAGTTAGTCATTTAATGTTTTGATGCTTTCTTTGAATTTCCCGTGATCTAGCCATCCGATTTGATATCCTAATGATCCTCAGAGTCTTTGTTTGACATTAGTTGTCATAATCTTACCAAGACATGTCACGTGTGATGTCTGCCTCGTCAGTTGACGTCATGACTGACTTCATAGTTTCGATGCCTTGCTGGAACTTCTACAAATGGACACGTTGCAGGAACTTCTAGAAGCTTCTAGACGACTCCACTGTCAATTTCTACGCACAGTTTCTACACTAATTCCGACGCAAGGGCCAGTACTCATAGACACATTAGTTTGAGGGATATTCTAGAAAGCTGCGTTAGCGACCTTATTTTCGAAGGTCCCATTCTCCATATAAACCCTGGTCGACTGCCCGAACTCTCCTCGGCAGTCACCATCGTTCACGTTCTCAACCATTGTTCAACCTCAGACCCAGTGTTCTAACAGATTGCAACGCCAAAACTTGGCTAATCGCTTCCACTTCGGTGCACCAGTCGCTGCCAAATATTGTATAGCTTTCAGACGATGCAAACCATCTACAATGAAGCACTTCTTCGTTAGGCGTCCGTTGTCAGTATCCCTCTCTCCCGTAGTAGCATCTTGTAAGGCCACCACTGCAGAACCCATCGACTGCAATATCCCCCGCTCTTCCATACTCTTCACAAGGGCTTCAACGTGGCGTTTACTTACTCCACGGAGTAAAATGGGCGGAGTGTCCACCAGAGTGATGTCAACAGTAACAACAACCATCCGGTACTGATTGAGGTTCACCTTTGGTACCTTCTGACGAATTCGTCTGTAGGTCTTGCTCCGAGTAGGTGTCCCTTGTGTTCCAGACCGCTCGCCAGAAACACTTGAACGTGCCATTCTTGCGGACAGAAGCACAACGTCATCGTCCTGCTGCTCCGCAGTTTCTGGTGCAGTTTGGGGTACAGATGGACCAGCTCCTTGTGCGGATTGCGCATCCGCGTCTGGAAGGGGACCTTTTATGATCTCATCTTCCTCTTCTTGCACAGCCGTCCCGTGCTGAACCGTCTGTTTCGACGCAGAAGATCCCCTTGTGTAGACGGTCTGATTCATCGCAGGAGACGCCCTTTTCGACGCAGTGGGCTTCGTAGCGGAGGTAGACTTTGTTTGACCTGTCCGCTTCGTAGCTGGAGATGCTCTCGTCTCCATAAACCGCTTCGTAACAGACGACGGACCTGTCCGCGGAGGTGCTACTGATGCGCTACCTCTCGGTGTTGATGAACTTCGAATTGGATCCGTGCGGCTTGTCGGCGTCATCACCTCACTCATAGCGCTCATCATTCCTCGCATGGACGCCGGAATGCTGGCTGCCATCGGTTCCATCATTTTCTTATCCCAAGGAGCGGCCGTCCGGAGATCCTGGATGTATTGTGGAAGATCCAGGCCCTCCGCCCGGCAAGGGTAGAACGTCTGACCGCTTCGACTGATGAGAATATTATGAACCACCACAAGACCTGGGGGTCCAATTGCTTCCCGTGCAACTTGCGGCGTTGAAAACTTCCAATTCCATGCAACAACGCTTCTCCGACTATCACCTTTCCTTCATTCTCAATATCCATCTGCAGAGAAACCCGCATTCTACCTTGCAATAATCAAGTGCTGCGCCGAGTGCGAGGAGTCACGCTTTGCGTACGCTTTCGAACACGAGTTGGCTTCATGTTGAACAGCTATTGCAGTGAAAGGTGTAAATCAACAATACGCTCGCTCTACACGATACAACAACGGAGGCGAGCCTTTAAATGGTGACTTACGCTGGGCACCTCCGCTTTCGCCAGCTCCTCCCAGCGCACTGTCAGTCTCACCCGTGTCCTGTCCGTGGCCGCTCGCACGCTGATTGTACGTTTTAGAGTCGTGGAGTTCGCGCTATGATGACTCACGCGAGCAATGGTCGCGCTCTCTAATCGTGCTCTTCAAATGCTTTCCATAGTAGTCAAGAGTACACTCATTCACATTCATGTACAGCCTACTCGCGCCAATACACGTGGACAGCGGCGCCAACGTACCGGCGGCCGGGTGTAGCGGATTCACTGCGAGGGGGCGTGTTTTGGGAGGTCCCGGAAAGGCGCCAGAATGTGGCCAGAACGTGCCCGCGGGCGGGGCGGGTCGGTCGTGTTAGGGTAGGTACCCTAACACGACCGGACCCCCACGCCCGCGGGCACGTTTTGGGCGATTTCTTGAAAAATGTGCGATTTTTTGCCCGCGGGTGGAGAGGTCCAGTCGTGTTAGGGTAGGTACCCTAACACGACCGACCCGCCCCCCCCCTCGCCCCTGGGCACGTTTTAGGCACATTCTGGGACCCTTCGGGGACCTCCCAAAACACTCCTCCCGGCACTTCCGGCACCCACCGCGTCACTTCAATGCACTAACGCATCTTCTCCATCCTTCAAACGCTCCCTAAATCCCACGCGCACGACACCTACCCTCTCTGCGATCACCATCTCCCTTCCGAGGTGCTACACCTCACTGAATCAGTGACTGAATCTGTACTATTGAGTGGTTCCCATCTGTTCTACACGCTGCAGCAGTATATGCACTAGTCTGCCCTAGTCGTGCAAAATGGCACTTGACCGGCGAGCGCGCGAGGGAGGTGTCTCACCACAGAATCTCCGGGAGCACGCGAGGCTGCGATAGAGGCTACGAACTGTGACGCTTTGTGTTTGTGGCACAAAGGTGGTGAGAGGAGAGGGAGAGCACGTACGGAAGGGTGTGAAGCGCGTTCGCAACGCCCTTCACACCCTGGTGTCAGCAGCGGTCGGTGTCGTGGGTTCGGAGTGAGACTGTTGTTGCGCGCGGTCGCTGGCGAGCATAGCGGCGGCTCTCCGATTGGCTGCATGCGCGTAACGAACTTACGGCTCTTGGATGGAAGTGCGTCGTGTACAGTCGATGACTGGCGTAAAGATTACTTTACTGAAAGTTATAAGTTGTTTCATACCTTACCACTAGACTACAAAAGACTGCTATCGATGGCGCTCTTAAGTATTGCTGCGCCAGGGGCGGCCGCTGCGCCATCGGCGGTGCATCCAGTATATCAGCTCGCGTCGTGGAACACGGCGCAGAATGCATAGAGTCCCCCACATCATTGACTCTCGACAACATCCTCTTCTCTAGGGTAGGTGTGGTACGCGTGGAAATTAGGGAGTTTATGGAGGGTGGAGAAGACGGGATGGTGCACTGAGGTGACGCAAAGGGTACAGGAAGTGCCGGGGGGTGTGTTTTGGGAGGTCCCGGGAAGGCGCCAGAATGTGCCCAAAACGTGCCCGCGGGCGAGGGGGGGGGGGGGGCGGTCGTGTTACGGTACCTACCCTAACACGACCGACCCGCCCCCCCCCCCGCCCGAGGGCACGTTCTGGCCACATTCTAGCACCCTCCGGAGACCTCCCAAAACACTCCTTCCGGCACTTCCGGCGGTGATTTCGCTGCACACGCCGTGCACATATATCAAACTAGAGAAAACTAGCGCTTCACACCCACTTGGTGCGCGAGTATTAGCACAATGCGCGACCTTGTAATAGCTCCGAATCGCGACGTGGCCGACACGCGACGCTATCGCACCCGCTCAAAGCGGCACAGACACCTGCCTCAGAAGCCAGCGGACAGGGACACGGATGAGACTGGCAGTGCGCTGCGAGGAGCTGCCGAAAGCGGGGGTGCCCAGCGTAAGTCGACATTTAAAGGCTCGCCTCCGTTGTTTGCGCTGAAGCGATGGATTCCACCGATGATGGAGAGGAGATACATCCTATCGACATGAGTGCTCCGCCTCCGGCGTTCCATGCATATGTCAGACTTTTCTTGGTTGTTCGCGATGCTTTGGCAAACAGCGATGGAGGCCCTGATCGGCCACGGGACGTGGGGTTTAGAGGGTTAATAGAGTTCTGCGCCGAGAACTATAAGAGTATTCCGGAGGCAAGGAAGATGTTTGAGGAGGCCACTAACTCCAAGAACCTGCAGAACTTGACACTGCAACAGCTGCGAAAGAGTGTTGTGAATAACAAACCTGTGGAACAGCGATATCTTGTAACGAAGCTTCTTGACAAGAAGGACGGGGATGAGGACCAGAGACTGCGCGATTTTTTCCTTCTCTCTATGGATATGGGTATATACCTACCGGTGCGATGCCTGGTTGGTTATTTCATGACCAGGAGAAAGCAGGTTCTGAAGACGACAGTGTTCATCCCACCAACAGCTGTGAACCCATTTGAGGTCGTTATATACTTATCATACCTCGGCCACATAATGGGAGAGAACGACAACATCCGAATGATGAAGAAGAAACAACCGAAAAAGAAACGAAAAGTGAACCATGCACCATCTGTGTACATACCCACTTTTACGTCGTTCTCCAAAGACAACTGTGATCGACTGGGATTCGCTATCAGTGAGGTCGTATGGGCATGGAGTTGTTTTGCGGCTCATCTTGGATACACGAACGTTCAGCACATGGTGAAACCATACATTTACATGAATATGCAGACGTTGAAGTATACGGCGCTAGAGACACGGGAGTCTGGTTATGCCCCGCCGAGCCAGAGTACTCGATTCAACACACAGGATGTGCCACAGAGCAGTACTAGTGGATCGGTGGAGACCTTGAGTGATGAATGCGATACAAACCTCCGAATACTGGCTAAGGAATTTTTGACAGACCTCGAAGCCATATACACCCACGATAGCCCCTATAGCTTACGGGCTGATTAGATGAGGAACTGGATAGAGTTTTCGGAGATACGGATGGATACCGTATCTGGTTCTGACTCCGGTGAGTTGCCTGCTGGATTTCAGAAGTTTTCGGAGTTGCTATGGAAACCGATACAGGATATGCGTCATGCGGCAGGGTTCCATGTCGGCATTCACGCGAAACCTGATATTGAACTGACGAAAACCCCTAAAACTTCCGGTAATGCCGAACCTTCTTCGACCAAGTCTGCCCCACCCCCACCTCGTCGAGAGTATATGAACCTCGTGAGCTCCGATAGCGACGACTTCGAGAAGCCGGTGAATCTTGCCGAGCATGAATCTCGGGTTGCCGGTTACAACATCCAAAAGTCTGGTATTGAGCCGCCCATGAAGGGAATATCCAGTCTCCTTCGAATGAATATGGACAAGGTGTGGAAGGGGATGAGAAAGTCACACTTTGTAGCGTACAACTGTGACATGAAGGACCTGAGGCACACACACGAAACGTTTGTGAATCAGAGTGAGATTTTATGGGGTGAGGCACAGCTTGTCCTAACAGACCCTCCCTTTAACACTCGAAGAAAGAGGAACAAACGGAATAGTGCTCACGATGTCTTCAGTGGGGATGACATGATCCGTACGGCTGACTTAATAAGTTCCGCGCTTCGGTCAGGTGGGCACTTCATTATATTCTGTGCCATGGCACAGTTTCACGTTTGGCACAGAATACTTTCGGAAACGGCGAGTACGAAAGATGAAGCTAGAAGCGAAGGTAAACCAGAACTCATGCCTTCGTTTAAAGTGGATGCGAATCCACTGGTGTTCATCCGGGATCGAAGTAATGTTGGAGGGAATCCACGGAAGTTTGGGATACAGCCCGTAACAGAGTACGCCGTTCATGGGGTGAAGCGTGGTTTGCGACCATCGGAGGAAGCCAGTCTTACTCCATTTGAGGAGAACAATTTCATTCCTTCTACTTTCCCGGCTAACAGGAATGTAATTGACCGGGTGCCAAAACCGAGAGCGGGGGAGTGGTTGACATGGAAGGTACATGAGCCAGGTAGTTCAGTACCAATTGGGCAGTACATAAGACCGGAGCAGAAGTCGAGGGAGTTGATGAAAGAGTTGATATGTCGCTTCACAAGACCGGGTGATCTTGTCATGGACATGTTCGCGGGAACGTTTTCTACGGGTATGGTGTGCCTATCGCTGACAAAGCATAGGAAGTTCATGGGGTGCGAGAAGAATAGGCCCTGTTTCAGCCATGCGAAGCACCATATAACGACCCTTATGGCCGAAGTTATTCGTGTGGGGAAGAATGATATCCGGGTTGAACAGGAGGTGATGGATGTGGCTTCAACGATTTATGAACAGGTTCCACATCGGGACCGAGGTCGGCTTGAATGGGAGGCTCCATTTGGTTACCCCCAGTACCAAGTAATGCCTGCACATATTACTCAGTTCCTAGGAAGATACTGGAAGGACTGGGACTTTGTCGACAAGTGTGGACAGCATACTGTAGATCTTTGGGAGGAGAAGTACCGAGGAGCTCTGAATCTAATGCATATGCATATGCTGTTGACTGTTGAAGCCAATCGCTATCGCTTACATGTAGCATCTTCTAAGATTCGACATCCCCGTGCTGGTATGGGGTGTTCACGGAGCATAAGATATTGGTTGGGGAAACTATCTGTCATTTTTATGGAACTTTGGTATACACGGATGTGACGAACCGGAAGGAAAGACACTTGACGTATGGAAGTGGCTGTCTCGGAGCAACTCCAGTGCGGTACAAGTTGTTTTCTATGATGGTCACTGTGACTGGCACGGACTTTCTGCACCTGAGGAACAGACCAGGACAGGCTCAGAATAGAAAGGAGAGCGAAGTGTACATTGTCCTGGCGCCTTTTTGTATCGGGGGCTACATTAACGACGCCGGATATCATGCCGGGGATCCCGATTTATCGGAGCCCCGGTCAAACAGGACTCGAAGTGCCAATGTGCAGGTGGTGGAAGCGAAGTCCGTGATACAGTTTAAGTCCGACCTTTCTAACTATGCTCTACTTCGTTGTAGAGCAGTAAGAGATATTGAGAGGGGCGAAGAGTTGTATTTCAACTACGGAGAGCAGTACGCGTGGGACTGGGCCCTGACATTGGAGCAATAGATGAGTTCAGTACCGAATAGAAAGTAAATATGCTTGTGAATGTCGCAGCTGCCTGCAATACGCGTTGTTTTACATGTACACTGCAGCTCTTCATCTGTAACGGCGATATTTGCGACCCATTGGGCACCTCAAATTCCTAAAAAGCAGGAACTGCGGAGTCTCCCGGAATATCTGAACCATGCACCACGCCCCCACCCCTTCCCCCCCCCAAACAATTTCGTTTGATTACCCCGTTTATCTCCACAACATGGGTATAACGCCGAGAAAGCGAAATAGTACGCAGCGGAACAAGAGTGGACAGAAGAAGAGAAAAGCATCATATGATACGAATCAGGCTACAAGCACCGTACTTCCTAAACGGAAGTCGTCCTCGACGAAGGAGAGAGTCAGTGGGCGTCCTTCTACAGTACTCTCTCGCCCATCTCGCAGCGGAGCGTCTTCCGAGATTGCGTCAAGAATTCGTGGATCAGCGAACGAT
The DNA here is from genome assembly GCA_022539475.1 of Gracilaria domingensis. NCBI lineage: Eukaryota > Rhodophyta > Florideophyceae > Gracilariales > Gracilariaceae > Gracilaria > Gracilaria domingensis. Next base: position 47,311 of record VCMS01000294.1, read on the forward strand.
GTCGTGCCGTCAACTGCCGATAATGCAAATCGTGCATCTGTCTCTGCTCCTCAAGAAGATGAGGTAACTCGGCCCAGCGCGTCAGGACAGGAGGGCATGACAACTGAAACTGAAGAGGTTCGTATGACACCAAAACCTTCATGTCCCCTGCCGATATCGAAGACCGGAGCTACTGGGGCGCGGGTTACGCCGCCCAGTGGATCTGGACAACAACGGACAATGACGAGAAGTCATGAGAGCCCTAGTATATTAAGATCGTCACGTCCATCCCTGTCTTCTAGAACTGGGGACGCTATGAATCGTATTATGCCTCGCAATGGGTCCGGACAAGGGAGAAAGACAATAAGAAATCGAGAGACAACTGATAGACGAGTTACTCCTCGACCTTCCCCTCTTTCCAGAACGGGGGCCATTGCAGCTCGTACGAGGCCCAATTCATCTGATATACCATGCCATGGAGGAGGACAGACACGGCAGTTGGAGCTCGGAGCCGTGCCAAGGGTGGAAACAGAACGCCTGCAGCCTCTGGTGTCTAAGGGTATGGCACATGAGGATAGTTCCGATAACGAAATAACACCGAATCCTGCGGCACTACCGGGGCCTGTCGCCGAAGAGGCTAGGAAAATACCGGAAGATATCCACACTGGTGTGAAATCAACCTCTATGAACAGACGTGATCTTTTAAATGAACTGAATTGCTTGAAAGAAAAGGTTAAGACGCTACAAGAGGACTTGATGGTTCGGGGTATTCTAGTGAAGGTCGCCCAAGAGCAGAGTACGGCTTTGAAAAAGAGGCTTGAAGAGAAGAATCTAGTCATTGAAGGGCTAAGGGGGGCACTGAAACAGGAGGGAGATAGGAGTACACGTGCTGGTGAACCTGGGCAGACAGGTCGAAAGAAGCATAAAATTGAGGTGTGCGACGAGTTTCGAGGGGTTGCTCGAGCAGTGTATCACAACATGCTGACGTGGGCAAGGAGAGAAACAAGTGAGCTATGGCTCGAAGGTGAGTCGCTCACCCGAAATTGGGGTAACCGTGTCGAGAAGGTGGAAGACGCAACTGAGAGTGGGGAAGGGCTTATTGAGCCGGAGGACGGTGGTTCATACATGGTTCCTAAAAACCCTGTGGAGCTCTTGGGCAGTTTTGGCATGTTCACAACGTCGGTAGAGGGGGGGCCAGATGCTTTGCTGAAGAAAATGGTTGAAAGCGAGTTGAAGGAGTTGAGCTGGGAAGGTATTAGAAAAGCATCTCTTACCGACAGATGTATACTGGAATTTTGTGCAGATATGTGCCTTAGGCAGAGAATGCGGCAGACCATGAGTGACGTCGTGGGCGTTCGTAAGAGAAATACGAGGGATAAACTATTTCTGCTCCTGGGGTACGATCTGATTTGGAGAAGAACAAAGCTGGTAGAAGAGAATGCTGACGAACTCACAATGCAGTTGAAGGAAGCGCAGGAGAACATACTGCGTCTTGACGAAAATGGTGTACCGAACACTTCATGGTGGAGGAAAGCCCCATTTGTTCGTCTAAAGTACTCCAATGCGGACAATGTCGAAGATATGCCGACGGAAGATCAAGACTTGTTCTTCAGAAACCGTGTCGGGGTACAAGTACTGAAGGAGTTTATTGGGTATGATGTGGAAGACAAGGATACGGGCACCTTTTTTAGATGGCACAATACTGTTGCTCGCACGTTTGGACGCTTGGGTGTTGACGGTTGTGAGCCTTCTAAGTACGGATGTGTCAAGGGGTGGCCAGAGACAGAAACTGTTTACAAAGAAGTTTGCCGAACTGCTACCTCTCTGTTTAAACAATGTTCTGGGGGATGTTGGGCAACGTGTCTTGAGGACCAATTCCAGCGAGTTTCATAATTTTGGAACGACAACGGAAGATTGGACTAAGGTTCTTGGTAATGACATGAGAGAGGCTACATTTGGATATCGAATGCCGTCGAACGGAAGACTTTACCTCACTGTAAAAGAACAATTTTTTTTGACAGTGTGAGCCGAAGATTGGGTTCTATTAGCGATTGTTTTGTTGGTGAATGCGAGGAAGGGGATATGGAGTTCAAGGAAATGGACATGAACGATTTCGGAAGTAACACAGGATCACAAGAAAAGGCACCACGAGGTGAACATGTAGAGGATGGAGCCCTTAATGTTTAAGGCTGTACAAGATCAACGTGCTCAGATGGTCCTTCATCTGAATCATGATAGAATCGATTGATGTAGAATCGGTGTTGAAACCATTGAAGTGGAGGACAAAAAGGTGGAGCAGGGTAGTTTGACCGAACAACATGGACAGTTCCCTGTAGTGCAGAAGCCGGAACCATCCCGTACCAAGGAGTTAACTCTACGATAGTCTCCGCTTTGGAATGACGAGGGAACGGAAGAGTGTGGTTCTTTTCATCGTCTGTAGCCCACCGTAAAGAAAGGCATTTCAATGTGTGGTCGATGTTTGTCGCGGGGGATAAAACCTCGAAATACCGGACGAATGCCACCTCTGGTGAGGTAAGTGCAGAATCAAGGAGAGATATTCGAATCAGAGCAACTACCTGGGCCACCTAAGTCTCTGTATCTTCTCCGCTTAACAATACAGTGGAAAACTTTGGCTTTCTACTGGGACCAAATGCTGGAGAAGCGAAGACTCGTTGGATGATGGGGTATTTGGGTCGTCCCAGCTTAAGTGCCTTAGAAGACGAATCGAAGTGTTCAAGAGTCGGAACGAAACCGCCTTTCACGAGGGCCGAATTCACCAGAGTTATCCTTGTCTTTTCTGGGAAGTATGTAATAGAGTGCTCATCCAGTGTTTCTTTCACGAGACTGAGGAAAGGAGGAAGGGCCTGTTCACCAATTTGGTCAAGAATCGACCTTGCGTCCGTACTTGAGAACATCTCTCTAACAGCAGTCCATGTTTTTGAACTGGACATACTTGAAACACAATGTTGAAGAGCTCGTAAAGTGAAAGAACGCCCTCTCATTGCAAATCGAGGAAGCTGTGTGGAAGTTCCTTGTAAACCTGGATTACGCTGGTAAGGAGTATTGCCATTCCATTGCTTTCTAACATGTCCGTGCTCAATGGAGCGAATAGTCTCCTCCACAGCCGTTGCTGTTCTTCTGGACGTCTTTTTGTAGTGTCTCTTAAATAGCAGGTGTGCATGTTCGTATATGTCTGCGTCCTAGTACTTGATACTTCCCAGACGGCGAATATCGTCCACGAGATGATCGAGAAGATGAAACGTCAGAGTTCCCAGTCTGGAGGGATGAAAATCCGCCAGAGTCTTTGTTGCGGAACGCTTGAAGGCTTCAATCTCCAAACTTAGACACAGGAGAGAGCTTTCAGTCCAATACGGGTCACGATTGTATCTGAATAAGGTCGAAAGCAAGTCCGAGTACTGAGAGAAAACGGTTGTGATTGGGGCAACGTCTTGTTCTCCACAGCATATGTCAAAGAATGCTCCTATGAAGGGGAAGACCATGTCAAGTGCTTTGTAGTTTTTGGCCTCCAGCATTCCACGGAGACCGTCTTTCGTGAAGATACCATTCAAAGATTTGCCTTTCTCCTGCGTGGAGAAATTGATATGTAAACCTTTGGCAGGAGAATCGCGTTCTATGGCAGCTAGAATTGCGTTTGCATGGTTGAGGAGTTGGGTGCGTATCTTTCGAAATGAATGCGATGCAGATGTTCCTATTGTGGTGCACAGGGTGTCTGACTGCAGTCTCTCGATTGTGGCCGTTTTTATCAGCTTCGAGATGCCGAGATGCAAGTTTTGTAATGGTTCGAATGAGAACAGACTGTATGGAGACAATCCCGGGATCATTCCAAGGCTTACGGAAGTTTCGAGGAACGAAGGAATGAGAGATATGGAACTTGAACGCATCACAGTATCCGCTTGAGATCTCCTCTCCCTCGCACGACGTGGACGTCTTTCCGCCTCGTCTTTTTGTGCATGTTGCAAGATAGCTGGGTATGTCTTTCGGATGCTTTTCGTGTGCTTTTGAGAACGTCCGTTGAATGAGGTGGGAATAGGACTGCATAAAGATAAGCGAGGGGCTTTCCATCTATGACACGGGCTTTCCGTTTTGGTCCCATGAAGAATGGAAAGAATATCCTTAGCCTCAGGAATATCCGCACAATAACTTGCAAGCAGAGGATGGCACACTCGACTTAGTTTGTCTTTGCCGATGAACTGAAAACCTTTCTGCGTGAGATTTAGAATGGGCTCCAGGACTTGACGAAGAGATTCTTGAAGGATTTGCATCCTGGAATCGCGTAGAGACTTGCTAGAAACGAATGGCATTGCGTCTGCTTCAGATGCGGAAACCTCGATCAGTGTGGTAGGGAAGTATGCCACTACTGTGAGGTCATCACGGATGCACTTACAGCGTAGCTCGTCGGAGAAGTTGAGAAATATGAGGTGAAGAGGATAGGCGGTAACCGATGTTTGCTTTAGAGTTGTTGAAGACTTATCGGTGTATACCTGCAGAAGACCTACGAAAGATTCACTGTAACTTATTTCTTGGGAGTACCACACTATTCTACTATCCAAAGAGCCCATGACCATTTCCTTAAGTTTTGAGGTGGCGTCTCTTGCGAGAGAGCCGGACATGGGGTGAGATATTTTCGTGGAGTGGGTCTGAGGTATAGGGTGGAAGAATGTGTTTCCGTTGTTAGCCATCTGGAGCTGTTTTACAAGTGTCTGAACGAAGTCTCTCGTGTAGAGGGCGGCGCTGAACTTACATCCTTCTGGCGAGACAGTTCTTCGATTGAAACCGTCCTTTGAGGCGTATCGTTCGAAAATGGCGTTCTTCAGTTCTGTACAGCGCTTGGAACATGTTATGGTCTCGTTGAATCGCTTTTGCGAGAATCGCGGGTCCCGAAGTAGCCCAATTAGCTCGTCTGCCTCACGATGACCAAGATTGGAAGCTAATGAAGCCAGACAAACCGTGAGATAATCCATATGCAAATCACCGAGGGCCTCCTCAGAAGGCACTGGGCGGGAACTGCTTCCGTGTTCTCGCTCTAATGACGCGGGACCCGGGGAAGGAGAAACACAATGCGAAGTGTCCGGAATGGGAGGGGCGCACGGAGTGGGGTGAACGATGTCCTCGGACACCGGAGACTCTGGAAGACGACAAGGGGCAGTGACCGTTTCGGAAGATGCGGGCGCGGGCGCGGAAAGTTTGAGAAGCTTGCTTCTCCGAATGGGCCGGCTATTGTCGTCTTCCAGCGCTGCTTTCAGACGAAACGGGCAATGGTTGACATGCTGTGGAAGAGATAAGACTCCTCGGCGAATAATGAAGGGGCACCCACGCTTCTTATGTGTACAGTAGTAGACCATGGGAAGAAGAAATGAACGAGAAACGGCGACAAAGACTGCAAGGGAAGGTCGTAAGAAGGGAGAAGGAGGTCGAGCGACAGTCAAGATCGACGTCATGCTGAGAACGGAGAATATATTTTCAGTTTAAATCACATGCTTTCGTTCACAAAGGAACGTAGGTACACGTCGACCTCATCACAAGGGTGTACTTCTCGTATTATCTACCACTGGTTATAAACATGTGGTTTCGCAACGTTGTACGCTGTACACCGGTCCAATCTCGCACAGAAAAATAAATCTCTTCCCTCCGCCGCCGCCGCCGCGCCTCCGGCGTCCGACCTACCGTTACCGTCGCGCGTTCTACTCCGCCGGAGTAGAAGGCCAGGATGTGGATGGCACGGATCACGAGCGGCGCTCCGTCGTACCTTTCTCCGCCCTCGCACTGGCTACGAAATAGAGTGCGGGGAAGAGAATGAGGTGCGTTTCATGTCCGCCTAATGGACGCGTCCATAAAGCGGATATCATCCGTATCTCACGGATGTATTCCGTGCAGTCTTTTCGTACGTGCTTCCATATCCTTCTACCTATCTTTGTTCTAAACTAACCAGTCCTCACCACGTCTCTTCGCGCTCTGCGACATGTACACGGCAGGAAATAAGCTTTGGGTTACTTTTGCGAGTTACTAGGTCCCTCGACTTTTCTAGCGCAACGTTTCTGTTTTGCTCTGTTAATGGTAGGTTCCATCGCATTTCATATGTATCCAACCGAGCATTGACTAACTTATGGATACTTTCTGCTTCCGTACACAGGTAAACGACCAATTTCATTTCGTCCCTCAAGATCGATCTCTGGCTGTTCGGGATAGGCGATTCTGGTAGTTGGTTGGAACATAGGCTGCTCTCACGTTTATCGCATCTTGAGGTTCTCACGGATGTATTCCGTGCAGTCCTTCCGTGCAGTCTTTTCGTACGTGCTTCCATATCATTCTACGTATCTTTGTTCTAAACTAGCTAATCCTCACCACGTCTCTTCGCGCTCTGCCACATGTACACGGCAGAAAATAAGCTTTGGGTTACTTTTGCGAGTTACTAGGTGCCTCGAATTTTCTAGCGCAACGTTTCTGTTTGCTCTATCAATGGTACGTTCCATCGCATTTCAAATGTATCCAACGGAGAATTGACTAACGTATGGATACTTTCTGCTTGCGTATACAGGTAAATGACTTTTGATGCGTACGTAGCTCACGAGTTGCAGGTGTAGGGTACTCAAGTAGGGAACCATGCATCTAGGCATGGTTTTCTACATGAGGAACGGAGAGAATGAGGCGCTTTGCGCTTCATCCTCTCGGAGTGCGTATTTGTTCTACCGATACCGCCCTCTGTGGCAGCTGGCGCATATTGCGCCTACACCCGCAACATGATGAAAAAATGGTACATGTAATATAGCAAGGTAGTGGTTAGTAAAAGAGGTCAATTGAAGAATAAATACGAATAAAACGGTATGATTTCATAATGGGCATCATCTGTACTAGCACTAGTATTTCATGCGTTGCAGGGTATCATTCCGCAGAAGGTATTGTGTAATGTGCACCTTTATGGAAACTGAACCTAGACTTCGCGAAATACCGTTCAGGTAGCCCTCGACTAAAGAACTAGCATGAGTGGAAAACCCACCAGTATTTACTGCACAGCGATTCTGGACGACCCAAGCAATTATCTCCAAATTTTGAAATAATTGATCTCGATATTTTTTCAAAAAATTTACTGGACGACCCTCGGCAAAAACTAGCATCTGCAAGAGACAGACGATCAAATCTACCTTTGAAAGCACCCCCACCGAGGTGGTTTTGTTAGCGAAGAGCGGCGGTGTCGTTTCGAAGGACGAGGAGACAAGACAATCTTTGCGATCAGCGGCTATCAAGGCCTACTTCTACAGCAGTGATAACAGACTCAGTCCTTTTTCCACGACGCTTGATTTCGACAAAGTGACCGTCTTGCGCATTGGTGGGGAGGCCACAGTGGTCCCCGACAGCGTCCTGCCCGCGGGGGCGTCCAGTTCTCTGGATCCATTGAAGCCAGTTCGTATTACGTCTGTAGCTGATGTCCTGCACAACGTGCTCGCGGTTAGTCAGGCAAAAGAAGAAAAGGACGTTTATGAGATGCTCTTGTTCGGCTTCTTGCATGTTGTAAAAGTAGATATAGAAAGGAACAGTATGACTGTGCTCGCTCCGTCACGCGGCCCTGTGCCGGGCGATATTTTGCTTGCCGGTGATACCAAATGGGTCGAGTAGAAACTAACTTTCGTGCGGCATGGCATAGCATTCTTGTACAGGAGCACATAATTTTGGGGACTCGTGTCGCGTACCCGCGGAATACGCAATCAATGGCTGGCGTCGACCAAAATGGTAAAGACAGCGGCGTTGTGAGCTGCTCTACAACCATATTAAGTATAAATTGGGAACCGAGCGAATCCTCCATCCTTCCTCTGTTTGATCCTGTGCCCTTCTGATTGCCACTCCTGTCAAAGCTTCATCAAGCAAATCCTTCTCTCTGTCAGAAGACGAGCAGTGAAGGAAGACAGCGTCACAGAGAAGTTCAGACGAGGGTTTAAAAGCCAGTTGAGGAGGGGATTAGAATCTTACCTCCGGGGTAGGAAAGCATTATATCACTGTGATCTGGTAGTAGAAGGCAAGAGTGGAAAAAGAATGAAGCATTGTTAAACTAATTCCCTTTCTTCTGGTTTTCACTTTGCAGAGGGAGACTACATTTGCAGTTGCAGGGTGTACAGAGGCCACCGGACCTACGACTGTCAGGGCGTTACTAGGGCCCTGTGGAAAACCTGTGTTACCTCCATTCCAGCCTATCAAGCCCACTCCGTTCCCTCCACCACCACCAAGAGCTGACCCGCCAACAACCCCACCATCAGCTTGGTAATAGGTCAGCAATGGTTGCTGTTGATAATCTTGTAAACCATAAAGTAATACAGATTCGTCTACAACATCTTCCTCTTCTTCCGACAGTTTCATTTGTTCTTTTTCTCGTTTCGTCTTTCGCTCTTCTTCTAGACCCGTGAAGCGAGATCCTGCTTCGGCAAGCGTTTGAATCATAAACGGCATTGCGAAATCCCGCAGCGCTCTCATCCTAACGTATTCCATTGCCACATCCGGGGGGAAGAAATTGTAGCAGGCATACGATAAAGCAGCAAAACAATCCCGAAGTTGATTTTCGGCGAAGTACTCCGCATATGTTTCGGCCAACTCTTGGTCTTCAGACTCAGCGATATCATCAATCATGTCATAATAAAGCACGTCCTTCTTCGCCAGTTCGATTGCTTGCTCATATCTTCCGTTCCGAGCCAATAAATATCCTGAAATACGTCTAAACTCGAGGGCTTCGTTGTCCTGTAGTCTTCTGGCCAGCTTGGTTTGATCAAAGTTCTTGAACTCCTTCACTGAGTTTCGCAGGCTAACAGTGTCGCCAGATGTCAAGTAAACCTCATTCAAGGCTTCATTGACTTCAGGAACGTCTGCCGATTGTATCTTTTCAAGATGCTTAACAGCAAATGGCAGGCATCCAAATGAACCAAAATCACGAGCTCGCGCTCTTTGAAGAATGCCAACCGCCCGCGAACCGTCTATTCGAGGAGAAAGGACGTTCAAGAGATCTTCCAAGAGTTCCGGCTGCTCACCTAGATAGAAGTCGATGGACCGATACATGGTATTCAAAGTTCCAACTCTTGATACAACGTCCAAGAATTCACTGGCCGTTAATGCAGTTGGTGAGTGATCCATCATGAGATCAGCGGCGTTATCAAACTCATTGTACTGAACGTGTAGGAATACCACAGAATCCGAAAAAGATGAGCTGTTGTACATGATCTTATTACGTTCGGTATCGCAAATCGACCATGCCATAATCGGCAGAAGTTCAGCACTGATTCCTCTCTGTACCTCGTCTTCAGAACCGCTTTCTCCGTAAACATTGCATCATGAGCCCTTGGAAGATTCAAAGCAATTTCGAGAACATCCAAAATCTCCCCAAAGTGCCCTCTATCTTCGTAGTATTCAAAGCATTCTTGCATTTCTTCTGTTTCAACGAGGAACCGCAAAGCACATGATACTGCCAACCGGAACTCAAGCCCGTCCACACACCCGAAGCACACGATACGCCAGGTTGGGATCTTGTTCGCCTTCTTGGCTGCATACACAGCTTCTTTGTATTCTTTGAGCATGATGTGCGTGTGAGCAAGCTTAGACCATTCGGGTACAGCACGGAACATCATCTTTGCTGCTTGGTACAGCTCAATATTAAAGCATCTGTCGCCTACTTCTTCGAGGTTACCCTTGTGCCCAACAGTAATTATGAATTCTTCGACATCGGTCAGTGCATTAAGACGACACAGCGCATATACAAGTTCGGTATCAATTGATCGAAGAGCCGATTCTGGTTCGCGAATTTTCTTTCTCGCAACACGCATAAACTTCGAGATCATCTTGAAGTCGTCATTTGACTCTGCGTTATATCTAGAGGCTTCAACGACGATGGCATATTGAGATACATCTTTTGCGCACATCAACGACCTAATATCGTCTGCAACGAAGCCATTTTCAACCTGGGCAACATCCAAGTAGAGCCACACATCTGGACGACTCAAACGAATGGCAAACTTCTAAGCACGGTCGAAATCCTTGATATGCTCCAAGAGAACGTCCAATTTGTCGTCGTACTTCTCGAACTTGTAGTATATTGCATAAGCCTCTTCGAACAAGCCGGCATCAATACACGAGGGCGCGACGTCTGCATCATCGTAGTTGTCAAGCCTTCTCACGTACTCCATCACCCTTTCTGGCGCTGCACCAATAGCTGTTAGAATCAGGAGATTCTGAAGGTTATTGTTGCGTGAAAACGCAGTATTGCTGGTTTGGACCACGATCTTCTCCAACATCTCCATCAGAACCTCAGGCATTCCGGCTGTCAAAAATGCCTTGACAGCAGCCGAAGCCTTATCAGGTCTTTTGCATTCAGGCATTGCAGTTGAAACGACCTGATCAATCACAAGCCGTCGGAAGGGAATAGCTTCATCGAATATCTTTCCCCATAGTTCACTGTCGGCCCTGTCAACTACATACACAGCCTGCTCGCGGGAAAGTGAGTTGCCGTTAGTGACTTCGAGAACTTCTTCATCACACTCCCCTCTATGATAGGCAATGAAGGCCAAGTAAGGATCTCGCCTGGTACAAAACCGGCCAACCTCCCGAGAGTCGTAGTACGCATTCGTTTCCAAAAAGTGTTGCGCGTTTCGGTTCGTATCTATGTACACTTTTGCCAACCCAGTATGCACGGATGCTTCGGTAGATCCATCGGCAAGTCGGCTTTCCAAAAACTCTAGTAGAAGATTGATCTTTCCACGAGATTGAACAGAGTCAACTAGATCATCGACCGGAACCATTTTCTTCACTGACATGATCATCTCCTTCACATCTGCTTCTCTCATTTCCCGTTGTCAAGCAACGCTCCGACTACAGTTGGGCATTGCAACGGATTAATGCGTTGAACGTAGCCCTGAATGAATTTTACTTGCCTGTATTTGACACAGTAGTCAACCATCTCGTCAACAAATCCAAACCGGTCGCACACATTTATCAAAGGTCGTGGGTCCTTCGGTCGAGCGTACTTCAAGAATGACTTGATCATTTCTGGGTCGTAGTAATTTGACTCCCGGGTGATCTTGTGAGCATCTTCATACTGATGCAGCCCAACGGCTACCTTGATGAAACGATTGTGGACTTCAGGAACGTCCGTGTACCCCACAATAGCGCCGAGGTAGTAATAAAAATCGTCAGGAACCTTGGGGACCGACTCAAACACATAAATTACTTTGAGTGGATCACCCATGGAGTCTGTATATTTTGCCACAACGTTAACACATAGTCGAATATTTGCTCGAGGATTCGTCACTATCAACTCTTTCAATACCTCCAGCTGGTCATCCGGGTGGATGGTTCCAAAGTAGTTCAGAATGAACTCGGGATTGATAACGTGTGTGTTGGTGATGACGCGCTTTACGTTCGAAAGGTCTGAGTAGTGCTCTAATGCATGCTGAAACAATCCTGACCGCTCACATAACATCGCAATAGAAAATGAATCGAACTGGTGCCATATATCCTGCGAAAGAATGCCATCTGCTACCGCTGGAGCATTCGCTAAGCATGCTTTCAAAACCTTTGTCTGAACTAGCCATTTTTCAGGGTCTTCATCGGTCAAATGATCCATTGCATGAGCTGTAGCTTCATTGAGCATTCCCTTTTACAAGAACATATCAATCATCTTGTTGATATCTTCTATCGATTCTTTCTTCTTCTTAGGGTCCCCAAGAACAAGCGCATTGCTCGCATTATTTGCAATGCCCAACGTCACTTGCGGATTGTAATTGGCGGCCATCTCAACAAGGTCTCGATGTTTCACTTTCATACCAACCTTCTTCGCGTACAAGGCAATCTTTGAAGCCTGGCCGGTCTAAATCATGAACTGCATAACTTTCTCGTGAGCCTTTGCTTTGATAAACACAGCTAGTGCCAGAGTGGGGTTCTTCGGTCTAATGACATCGCCGACGGCTTCGGTGAATTCGAGCTTGTCCTCCTTGATTCATTTTTCCAACATATCAGTCTTTTTGTTATCCATGAGCTGCTTTGCAAACTCAACGCTTTCATCGTTATTGAGCTTGCCTCGACCGAGGCAAGTTTGAAAGTATACAAGTACAGGAGGGGCCGGACCATCAGCAGGTAAGCTACGAAAACGCTGAATAGTGTCAACTGTTCCGAGAAAACCGCCAGGCGAGTCTGCTGCGAGCATTGCGGCCTTCTTGTAGTCGCCCTCCTCCAAAGCGTCTTCGAAACTATCAGCAAAACCGCTCTCCGCACCAGCAAAGCCGTTTCGCGACGCGAGGCTAACCGCTAATTCTTCATCGCCAAGCTTTTTACGCACGTAAGAAACGATGGCGTCAGGATCTACCGACACAAGGAGGACGTTGCCTTGTCTGTTAATACCAATGAGGCCGCCACTTGCAGTGTGAGGCGCAGTGGCAAACATTGTGGTCTCAGAGATGCGATTCATGTAGATGCACTTGGTAATCTCCAAGGCATACAGATGAATGTAGCCCATCTTCGTGATTAGATACAAAATTGTCGGGTACTTTGACGACACATGCAAGGCGATTGGAAATTCGCTGCAAATTCGGGAGGATATTAGATCTCAATGGAGATCTTTCCGAAGCGGGAACCGCCCACCTCAATGATTTGGAGCAGCGACTCCACCTTGCTCGTCTCCTCGCTTTCGGTACGCGACGCAAACAGGAACAGATTGGCGGTGTACTCATCAAGCATGAGTTTGGCAAAGGTTGCGGCGTGCGCAGACAAGATTTGCGACATTTTCTACGCGCACGAGAAGAGCTGCACATGTCCCGCGACGCCGTTCTGCTGGGCGGAAAGCGCGGTGACAGCAATCCACTTCTGAGACGCATCGGCCGAATACGCGATGATCTGGGAGTTGAGCAAGGAATCATGACGCTCGAACACGACCTGAGGCTCTGCGGAGAGCTGCCAATGAAAAACGGCCGTCAGGGTGACGATCGCGAGCATATCATCGGCGATCCAGTGCCAGAACGCAACGGCGTCCGGCAAAACAGCCTCCTAAAACTTCTTCTTCGAGGCAATGTCGATCACAGAAACATTGACGCCGACACGCACAGCAAGCCAGTCCTTCCGGGGGTGCAGCAAGGCAGCGTCGGTCGAGAACGGGTGGCGAGTCGGGCTGCTGGGGCTGGCGGTGTGCTCAATGTTCTTGACAGAATTCCGCGCCAGCACAAGCGCCAGAAAGACAAGAATGGAGAGGCAGAACCAAAACCGCCATCCAAAGAAGGTTCACATGGCGACAATGGCGTTGAGAAAGGGAGGCACAGCAATATACAAGGCGGTCTTTGTGTACATAAAAGCAATAGGCAAGATGTGGAAGATCATGAGAATCCGCGGAGCGGGCGCGCCATTCGATTTCAGTCCATGACCTCAACGACAATCTTTTCGTCTTCAAACTCGAGTCCGGCGCGTACACTGGAGAAAAACGGCAGTTGGTTAACCATGCAGCTGAGCGTCTGTCTTTGCCGCCCTGTCTTCTTCATAATGCCCATGGCGGTCGCGCACACAAACGGGTCAGCGCTGCCTATATCATCAACTCCTCGCAGATTCCGCCGCTCGAAAACGTTGACCCTGACTGTCTACTCGCCGTTTGGCAAGTGGCTGAGCATCTGCCTGTACGAGAAGCTGCTACTATCCACTGGTGTGATTCTTGCGGAGGCACGCAGCACCGCGGCGCGCGATATTGCTTGCAACCAACTGGATGCAACGGTATTCGCAGCTCAGGGCTGGTGATACCTTCCGTATCCGCTCCAACACCAATGCGCAGGGCACTCATGCGGATTTTATCGATCACTTTTGTCGGGAGCGAGCCGCGCATGAACCGGCGCGCACCATCGTTCGCCTAGAGTGGCGACCCATGGCGAACGCGAAGCAAAAGCCTGATAAGAACGTCAAAAAAGCCACCATTCACAACAGTAGTGTGCGCGCGCAGTGACAGTCGCACCTCGCCTTGCAACGTATTGTTCTCGAACGAGGCGCCGCAGTCCTTCCAGGCGTTCGATCGGGAAATGTTACGGATGACCGATCGGTCAATGACCATGTCATTATAAATCCACTCCACCCAGACGTTGGTATACTCTGCGTGCAGTGCCTGAGGCAAATCTCAGGTTGGCAGGAAGCTTTGATTTATACGTGGTGGCGTGTCTTGGCGAAGAGCGGGCGTTTGGCGCGGGTGGACGGGACTGCACATCGAGCGCTTGCAACGACGAAGAAACGACGGCCAAGGAATCGGTGACTGCTTCTTCGTTTAGCCAATAACAGAGGCGCACACAAACGGCCATCTCATGCAGCGTTCGCACAACCTGCAGCGGCGTTCGCACATCAACAAAGAGGCGTTCGCTCAGCAGGCAGGTGTCGTTCGCACGGCATTAGACGTGAGAGTGCTCACTTGTACGGGGTTTCCAAACCTTTTCGGTGTGCGGAGAACGGAGTGGCGTTCGCACTCAACGATGGAAAGCTTACAGGGAGCATTCGCAAGGCAGGAAAGGCGATAGAGGAGCACGAAATACTCAAGACCTTAGAGCAAAGAAACGGTTACAGATTCAAACCGAAGGTGACGCAGTCCGAAATGGAACCCAACCCAGTGCTCTCACCCATAGGTGTATAACTAAACTAGGACATTAAGAAACGCTTGCCTCAATCCTTCCAGCGTTCGATAAATCCTTAATCCCTCAACCACTTTCTTAGCTACTCCTAGCACACCGTTCATTGGGGCTTGATTGTAGCTAGCAACGATCACATCGACCTATTGCATTTATCAGCGCTCCACCGTGAGTACTTTAACCACTGCATTTGTCAGCACTCCACCGTGATTACTTTTACCACTGCATTTGTCAGCACTCGGCCGTGAGTGATGATGGCACCGAACGTCCATGAGGGCGAGTACAAAAAGCCCAGAATTGGGCTGAGTAATCACCAGATGGCGACAGAGTGCAAGCAAGCGACGAGCCAAGAACCTGTGCTGGCGCACCTGTTTTGTGCACATTTACCCATTCCTTTCACATACATCAATCTAATGGAGAACGAAAGCAACACTTCGTCTACACCAATCCAAACAACCGGGGCTGAAGATTCCATGTGCAGAACACGCGGAAAATTCTGTCGGAGTCGCAGTAGGAAGAGACGTAAGCTTGGTCTTCGCGCCGTCTCTCCTACCCCAACATATTATCAAACCATGCTGATCGGGAACCTGGAACAACCGTACCTGCCCTACGAAGACAATTATGATTACTATAATAGACTTCCTCCAAAAAGTGCGAACTCGTTCGTGACAGTATCAACCAGTGCGCAGCAACCTCCTCCCCACCCGAATGCTGAAGCAGCCGCTCCACAGACATCTTTGACGGAGAATAGTTCGATTCATTCGGAAAGTGTACCAGTTTGTAGTGAAGGTGTTGATCAAGTTTCATACCGTCTCAGCGGCGAAATAGAAAGAGAATGTAATGGAAATGCCATTCATAGCTCTTCTATAAATTCAGAGACCAGGGGTATTGTGGCGAAGAATGATGTGAGTACTGGTCCGGATGATGGCAGTAGAAATCGTCGCGGAAACCAAAAAGCACACGAAAGGAGGCGTAAACGAAGAGCCACACGCTTTGGTTGATTTCATTTTATCCCCCGAAAATTTTAAGGGGTATCGTTCCCGGTTTGGGTACCCCTTAAATGTACGCTGCCAAAAAGTTATGTTTGCGTAGACGAATCTCATTCAAATTCATGCAGCCAATAGAGATTTTAATCAGCTTCTCGCGTACAAAGTTTTGGCTCCCCAAGTTTCCAAACCATGCCTCTGCGTACCCAAGAACTAGAGAACTTTCTACCACCTCGCTGCGGTGCCCCTTATTGGAACCGGTACCCCTTGTAAGGGGTCCGGACCACCGGTACCCCTTAAATCAACTAAAACAGATAAAATTTTGAAACTATTTGAACGTGCTTGCGTCAACGTATGCCACGTATGCCACATAATTCATCGGTTTGGTTTTCTAAAACTTGTAACACGTGTAGAACAACGCCAGACTTCCGCCGTCGAAGGCGGCGAAATAAGGGGCACCCAATGGGCTTGTAATGGGCATTGCCGGTACCCCTTAGCACATAAGGGGTACCATTATGGCAATCAAAGTACGCGTAGCAGTCCGTATAACGTACCTGACTGCTTGCGTCCCGATGTGCATATCGGGACAGGATCCTTGCTGGAGCATTCGACACTTCTTCTGAAACATCCGCCCTGCTTCCAGTACTTAACCCTTTTAAGACTAAACGTTCTTATTTCTAGTGAGCTAGATATAAAAAAGAGCCAATAAGAAGAACAGAAATGATTGAATCATGCGGCTGAAACAGAACGGTATAACAAACCATCTTGATTAAAATACACGTAGTACTCAAGTTTAAATGTTATTGGTTTTATCTCAAACAGATTGGACTTGTACCCAATTAAGAACATTCTTCGCTTATGTTTAGTGAGCTAGACATAAGCAAGACAGACAAGTGACACGCTGACAATGATTCGTTATAGCGGCTACCCAATTATGTTGCCTGCTTATGTCTATCTCACTAGACATAAGCAAACCGTTTCAAAAGGGTTAAACTGTGACTAGCGCCACCGCCAGTAAACTTTCATGAGGCATTCCTAACACACCTAACGATACCCCGCTTCGCGCATCCAACCTCTCAGCGAGCCAGCATCCATCATTTCATTAAGAGGCCATTGTTCGAATGATCGTCTATTGTAAGTAGCTGTTTTACTCAATTATGAGTAATGCAAACTACATTCCGTCTAATCTGTCTCTCCACAACTCACTGGATCATGATGTTCTCGAAACCCCAACCAATCTACCGATCGACACCACCGAACACATCGAACCACTCCCTAACAAGTCTCTCAACTCCAATGGAGCGGCTCGTTCTACTTTTCTCCCGAAAGCTACTCTCAAGAGTGCCCACGAACAAGAATATTGCTCTGTCATTACAAGGATTCTCCGTGACAATCTCGATCGCGACACATTCCTTGAGCGACTTCGCACAAAGCTCGACCCTTTGTTGCTTTGTGCACCAAGCGTTCTCAACAACCGTACTTGCATCAATGGTGTGATGAACAGACTCAAACAATATGATATCAGCATCCCCACCTACAAGTATCGAAACCTCACAGTACGCATAGCGTATCTGATTTGGGACGGTGAAGATGACGACAACCAAGGTTTTCAAACAGTTGCGAACTACGTTATCTCGAAGCAGCCACATCCCTACGACAAAAACGCCGATAATGAAGATGATTTCGCCGAAGCCGTCGATAACACCCCACAGTTGAAACTCTCTTCCGAACCCGCGATGGATAAGCTCATGCACAGCTTCAAGGAGTATCTATTGACAGCGAAGGGCGAAGACCAACCAGGTGACAATCATCGCGCCCATCCCTCTCGTCTAAGCGACGCCGAGAATAATCACAACAAGCGCAGTATTCGTAACGATCACACCCCGGAACCCTTCCACCAAAGCCCACGCATAAAATTCCATAACGCTGCATTGCGCCTCTCCCCCGAATCACTGCCAACGAAGAGCTATACCGAGATATTCCGCGACATAAAGACCTTGGCCAATCTCGCTTATGGCGAACAAGACCATAATTCTATCAAGCGCATAGAACTTACACAAAAAGCTTCATCTCAGACTGGCTACGCATTCAAGGATGGAAAGAAATTTGTAGGAACTGTGAAGGAATCATGGGAAACCGCCGTTGGTGACTTCGAACAAATCGTTCTCAGCACATATATGCTCACTTAGAATGACGCGCTGTACCTTCTACCACACATGCTGAAGGACAACGCAAAAGTACACTTTTGTAGAGCAAAACGTGCTCTCTCGGTACACGGGGAAGGATTTCATAAACCCCTGGTAAGGATGATTCCGGGTACTCGGAAGGTATGAGTATTGGACCACGGATGGGATACTTTTTGGCAGTATTGAGGTATGGTACCCTGAGGGGTCGGCCATGACGTGGCGCAGATGAGTACTGGTCGCGTGTACGCGTGTGTGGGAATGGGTGTGTTCACACATGTCTTGTTATGATTGTCCGATATTTTACTGGACGCTGCCGCGGGTTGTCACGTGCACCACGTGTATGGACCTGCTTAGGTGTGCACTAGATTATTTAATTTAGTTTAACTAATTTATCGGTTACGATATAAGAGGTGACCTCCCGGTCACCTCCTCCTGAAGCAAAGGGTAACCGAGTTCGGCTCTGAACCAAGTTCGCCTGCGTGAAGTGTACAACTCCTTCAGGAGGGTCACCGCGTACGGTACGCATTGGATTCATCCCTCGGGATCACTCAGGCAATACTGACCATTGTGGCCTTGCCTTCGGGCTTATTTATTCCGTGTCTTCGGACTTTCTGTTTCTTTTACTGTGCAGTTGAACTGCTTTCACCACAATTGGTAGCGTTTCCGTCTCTGTATAGAGTTGTGTCGCGTGGGTTTAATACACATCGTCGTCTCCCAGCGCTGGGTCCGTTGCCGCTTGCCGCACGTCCCGCCGCGGGATTCCTCTCTTTTCCTCCTTTGGTTTCCCTTCCTTTTCCCCTTTTTACCTAGGGCTTACACCGCTCTACGGTATTTCCCTCCTCAACCATTCCGTCGCTTTTCGCCGGATTCCTGGATCAGGCCCGTTCACCCAGCAACCTCCGTAGGTATATCCCGTACCACGGTCGGTCTTACACCCGCACTATCCGTGTTCGGAGGGCTCACCGCTGAGTTCACCTCGTCTAGAGGGCAAGGACTCGAACGCCTTGAGAGACGAACCCATCGCTCGGGTTTTGCTCTACAACTTTGACAAAATTGTGAAGCCAACTGCCAATGACTACGTACATGCCAAACAGTTAATGTCTGATAAGTTCCATAACACCGCGCAGCAGCAGCGAATTCTATCCTTTCTACGTAATATTCGCGTTAAGGACTACCTCGATGGCAACCGTACAATCAACGAGGCATACAATGCCCTTACTGATGAGATTGAAACCAAATTCTCTCGTATCCCGCGAGGCTTACGGACGGACGAGTGCAAGCGTGACCTTTTGATCACATCGATGGAAAACATGTAATGGTGCGCAGTTGAGCTTTATCGACCAAACTCTGTATACCCTACGTATCATGACCTATACATCGCGCTTGCAGACAGAGCGCAGAGATTCTGCCAAAAACAAGTGCAACTTGGAAATGAACAAGGTCCGTATGGAGGAGTCGAAAAGCCCACTGCATCAATCAACTACACTAATGCACGATACGGCAGACCAGCCGGTCGCCAAAACTTCCGTCGCATCCCTCAACATAGCAACGGCTACGCTTCAAACCGCCACAACCCTCGTCGGAACCAAGGCCCCGGCAGGTGCTTCTACTGCCATAAGCCTGGACACACCAAGCGAAACTGCCCGTTTCGCAAGCGAGGCAAACGCGTCTTCGACAGTCTCTTTGCTGCAGCGAATTCCCACAACCCCAACGGAGAGACCGATGGCACGGACCATGGCTCAGTCATGTCTATCGTCCAGGCGGCGATTTGTAGAGCAAAACCCTGCGCTAGGCGCGATGGGGAATCTCCATTAGGATGTCCGAGTCCTACTCCCTGGATGGGATAGAAACAGCGGTAGAACCCTCTTTCCGTGTTTGAGTCGCGAGACAAGCCGGGTGTAAGACCGGAGATGGTGACTGGGTATACCTACAGAGGTGAGATGCAAAGAACGGTTTAGATCTAGAGGTGGAGTGTGACCCGAACCTAGAGAGATGGGGAAATAGGGAACCGTGTCAACGGGGGAAAGCTCACGGTGGAACCCACCGGAGCGGAGCTGCGGACCGTGCCAACCGGAGGGAACAGGTCCGATAGCGGAGCGACGCACAAACGCGTACCAAAAATATACCCAATACTGGGGCGGAAGCAATACCTGAACCAGGTGAACGGGTGACAACAACAGTCACGAAAGTAAACAACAAAATACAATGACAACAACAATGGAACGATACAACGGTAGATATAACAAAGATTCCAGAGATGGCAAGATGCAAGCCTCCTAAGTGATCCTGAGGGGTAGTAGCGCCGAAACCAATCGTGGTTACTCTCCGAGGGGAGTGGTAAACCTACGTAGGCAGCTGTCTACTATAGCCCGATCCTCAACAGGACGCGACTTAGTTGTCCATTTACTTGGAGGCTCCAGGGTTAGGTCACCCGAGCATATATACTATTACCACTACGGTATCTACAATGCACACCTCCCGAGGGTCGTACACGTGGACGAACCACTGTCAGAGTGCAGGGTATTCCCCAACGGGCGTGGCACAAATCCCTAACTAGCCAGCTTCACCACGTGTCCTACTATCACACCTACTAGGCACTTCCTATGCAGGGTCCACCTATTAAGGGTCCAACCAAACCATCCCAACAATACCCAAAATTAAAGGGAGTTTTCATAACTTAGCCACGTCACCGGCCATCGGTAGCATCTCATTATGAGAACCGTGATGCATCCGATATCGGAAAGGCGTTGCTCCACACGATTACGCACGATAGCATCCTCGACAATGATGATACGTTCACGCTCAATGACACGGTCGCAACCGCACTCCTTTGCGAGAGTAATGATACTCAGGATGCTTTCGCGTGCGACATACGCGACCAAGACGGCGAGGATGACATTTCGAACACTAACCATGTCAACCATACTAACTTCCTAGCTGAGTTTGCCGATGCGTATGCCACCAAAGTCGTAAACGAAGACGACGTCCCGCATTTTTAAGCGGAGACCAGGGTCGCCGACTAGTCTCCAGCACCAGGCGTCTTGTGAGCACTGCAACGAATTTCTCTCAGCAGTACTCCATTGAACCAAAAACACACACCACAATAGTGTCACCACAGGCATTAATTCCATTCACTCATAACCACCGCGCACCATCCGAAATATTGCACGCACCATCCTTACGCACAGAACCAAAATCTACACATGAAGCTATACACACCATGGATATCACTCAATTTCCAACTGGGTCATCCGACACACTTCTGGCAGATCAAGAACAATTTTGGGGAGGTTATTACGCAGACGACAGGAGACAAACAATTGAGCACGCTCAATTCCTCGGCGCCTGTGTTGATTCTGGAGCACGCAAGTCAGTAATTGGAGATATTGAAGCTGCGCTTTACACTAGAGCCACTCAACAGAACATTATCACGAACGCGTCCTCTCAACGCTTCAAACTTGGTGGACACATCAAGACTTCTTGTGTATCTTTCGAATAGACTTGCCGCTCCCTGACGGATCCGCACTATCCTTTTCCGTT